>OU443143.1:4522500-4796737 GCA_911622165.2 Bombus sylvestris
TGGTGGCAGGAAAATGCTCTCCTCGACGACACTTACGAAACCGTCGGAACTAAGAGGGTACGGAACGTGCTGCGATTAGAAAAGCTGAGTCGCGAACACCTCGGCGCGATTTTGACCTGTCAGGCGTCCAACAACAACATGGTCACTCCTATTTCCAGCTCTGTCACGCTCAATATGAATCGTAAGTAATTTTGATACATAATTAAATGTCATGATGCTGATTAGAGTATATAATAGTAAAAGATAAAAAGATTTATCAGAAGCGTGAAAATATTCTTCGTTCTATAATACGAAGATTGTCCAGAAAGTACTACGCGTTTACGTATAGAAACCATGTAAAACGATGGAGCGCACTTACAGAAGATTACCTAGCTTCATTCATGTATTAACATAAGTCATATTTAGTGTGAAGTAGTTTTATTGGCGTAGCCCATACCGAGCGCGAAGTAAGCCTGCACCTAGCAACCTCCTCGGGCTACCTTGTCAGCATTTGACCATAAATCACTACCTCTACGAGTCTAACACCAGACAGCCGAGAGCGGGAGGGGGGAGGAGACCCAAACCCCCGTGACTGATCTCGGCCCCCGTAGTACCAATCGAAATCATTAGCGGGATTGTCGTAACTGGCACTACGGCCTTCTCATTACCATTTGAGGCCCGCGTAAGCTCCGTCACTTGTAATACTGGTAGGAACTCACGTAAGCAAGGCCCAGTGGCGAAACTCGATAAAGGCCGAGACCTTGGTCCCCCCGTTGTAGCTCGGGTCCGTGGGTTTGCTGTACCCAAATGATGTACGTAAGCGGGATACAGCCAAGATACAGATTGTGGTCAGTATTCCGGCGGTCCTCTCCGCGGGAGTATAAGTCACACCAAATTTTGCGTTTAAATATTTAATATCGTCGTATAATAATATTTCATATCGCACGTTTAAAATGACGAAGTGTCTAAGTACGAGAATTCAATGGGGACAGAGAAACTGTACGTGATCGTAAGGGTTCGTGCTTTTATTACAGAAGAACTCAAGAACGTCTGCGACTTCATTGCAAATGATACACGATTCGGACGAGTCAGATTACCATTTTCTTTTTTGCAAAACTTAGAGACTTTTTGGCTCGATAACGCTTCACATGAAACAATTATTTAAGGGACTGTGTAAGACGATGGTTACGTAAACTGGCGGCGGTAGTATATGATGAAGATATTCAAAGACTCGCATAACGTTACAATAAGTGTTCAAATAGGGCTGTTGGTTGTACTGAAAAATAACATAGTATATATACTAAAGTAACAAATACAGAAAATTCCTTAAAATGCATTTGTATTATTGTTATTTCAAAACGGTGTTACTTTCTTGACAACCCTAGTATATGTAAAATATATAAAATACATGTTCATCATTAGAAATCTCAATACTGATTGGAGTACAGAATAAAAAATAAAACGATATGTCAGTGCTATGATTCTTGATATGAAATTAAAAATAATTCTAATATGTACCCATTAAGGTAGATTGAAAAAATCAAAATTATGTAATCATTTTCTAGTAGTGAAGAAAAACTTGACTCTACTCTTCCAGATTAAATATGCAAAATTTGATTTCTGTCAAATAAATTTTTTAAAAGGAACACTTGAAAATTTTTGGTATCTAGTTTCCTAATTACATGACATTTCAATTCCACTTATTTCCCTGCCATTTCACTTCTAAAACTTGATACAACGATACAAAGAAACAAGATTCGACATGACACAAAAAAGTACAACAATCTATGCCAAGAATAAATAATTCACCTCTATGAATGTGTACAACAACACGCGCCATTCACAGTGCCAAAACAAATGAAAACAGGAACCGTAAACTTGAAAACACACATTTCCATCCACCACCCACACAAAATCCAATCTCCTAAAAAGAAAGCAAAACACTACAAAAAGAACATCCACTACACTTATTACTCCGCCACAGCAAACAGAATTTCAAGCGAAAGTCAATTTCGTCATCGAACCAACTTTTGGTAGAAAAAAAAAGTAGAATAGTGTTTAAACTGCTCTTAATGAAACTGAGATTCGATCTTGCTTCTCCATTAGAAGACAAATGTTTAACAAATAATTGAACAATGGAAGCTGCTAAAACCGCGTCCCATATTGGAAACTTTCGCAAAATGGTTTCCATTAACCATGGAACCATTCGAAATGATTACTCAAACTCTCGACAGGTTCCATGAACGCGGCGGAATCTTGCCTGCAACTGATAGTTCTTTCGAGCAAAGAGGGCTAATGGATGGTACGCGTGTTTCAGTGAAACCATTGTGGGTTCGCATGCAAGGAGAAAATCGTCCATTTAGCGCAGGCACCACGTACGAGATCGGCTGTGAGATAGTTGGAGCGAGACCAAATCCGAAGATCACGTGGTCAAAAGGAAGTTTGATGCTGAGGAACGCCAGACAGACGGTAAAATTAACATTTTCAAGGTGTAATAAAATTTAGAAAATAATTATAGTGAAAAGGGAGAGAAAGAAAGAAAAAGAAAGAAATAGAGAGAGAGCGCGAGTATGTACCATAAATATCGAATCCATTATTGTATCATCATCTAACGATACTAATCTCGTCAATGGCTACCAAACATCATAGTTGTACTTGAAAAATAATCAAACACTTGTAGGAAATTTTTATAAATACTGTAGTATCGGGAAATACTAATAATTTGTTGGTGATCTATTTACAAATGAATGGATTGTACAGATGTTGATTAAACAGAAGAAACGATGGTTATTTAACATGAACTAATCGCAATAACGTACTATACTATAGACAACTCAATAATTAATTTGCAACTCTCGTCACAACGGATCCAACGTCCTCTCTCTCTCTCACGCGGATTGCACTCTCTTGACAACGCTAGCTACACTATCTCGACAACGCAACTTGCACTCTCTGACTGCTCCACTGACATTGACTGTGAATTTGTCTTTCTGCCTTAGCATCCCTTTTGCCCCTTTGTCTTAGGCCCACCACGCACATGTTACGCAACCGTTCGTGGCCAGAGTCACGTAGGCCTTTTCTACAAAACTCTTCAACTGAATGACCGACGACACATTGATGGGCCTGTCGGCACCTCGACTCGCGACAATGTTTATGGTTTACCCAATAACTTTTAGGACCTTTTGTCCATGATGCTAGAATACATTATGTATATTACACAAAATATTTTAGAAAATTACTATAATGGAACGTAACATCTATCAACATGTATCAACATATAACATGTATCATGATTATATCGGAAAAGTTTGAAATAAATCTGAAAATTTGCATAGAAGTTACAACGTACTTAGTGCAAGTATATATTTCACATATACAGAGACGACGAAAGATTTGAAGCAATTAGTTCTTCATTACATTAATAAACCTTAATATTCGTTGGAATAATCTTTGACATTTATTATATGCTTAAGACGACTATCATATCATATATTAATTTTTTTCTGAATATGTGTGTGCAATAAATATCTTGTGATTAGATATACATTTTCACATTGCTTCAAATTTTACCAATATAATTATAATAGTTGTATTTCATTACGGTACTAGTGAAATTTCAAAGTGTTTTACATAACATATTACATTACATAACAATATATAAATAAAACTTTCCTACAGTAATTGTTCAAATACTTTCACGAGTCATTGTAAATATACAAGTATACTTCAATGCCATCCAGAACCCAACAAACACTCCTTTCGCTATCTTCAAATCATCCAAACCGAGCAATATTTCTCTCTCATAAAAATTCCCATTATACCATCATCTAAGAAGTGTAGTAAAAAAAATTGTGACAAAGACCGTGCTAAATAAAAAAAAATTCCTTTATTACCTCCTAATCATTCAAAGTATCTTCATCTACTATCTCAACTCTACTATATTTCTCCGATAAAAATTTTCATTATACCATCACCCAAAAATGTTAAACACAAAAGGAGATCCACGAAGACGTTCGATGCAACAGATTCGGGCTTCCAGATTCGAGGCCGAAGGATTTAATTACACTATGAAAAAAACATGCTCTCGTGTTCAAGAAACTCGTCGTAATCTCTCTCTCTCTCTCTCTCTCTCTCTCTCTCTCTCTCTCTCGCTCTCGCTCTCTCTCTATGTGAAAGTCTGTTCCGTAACTAATATTTTGCAAGCGACTGCGCAATTTCACGGCGAAATGCAATCATGCTAAGTCTCTAGCCTTTGTCTTCTCTTTCACACACACACACACACACCCACACACACTTTCTCTCTCTCATTTCTTTTTGGACTTTCGTTCCCCGGGGGGTTCGACTTCCGGCGCCCGTCAGCTTCGACTTCCGGCGCCCGTCAGCTTCGACTTCCCTAAATCAGCTTCGCGGCTAGCGTTTGTTTTTTCTAGCGTGGATATAGCTCAACGATCAGGCAGACCAGTTCGGTAAACTGTTTTAAATTCATGAGAGTCATCCCACAGATGAGCCCCGACTCCAACGTCACCACCAGCATTCTCACGTTCGTGCCGACTATCGAGGACGCTGGCAAGTTCCTCTCCTGCCACGGCAGCGTGCCGGATATCCCGGATTCCGAGATGGAGGACGGATGGAAGCTCGATATACACCGTGAGTGTGTTTTCATTGAAATCTCATAGTGACGATCTACGCGGAGTGGAGGTAAACGTCTTTCGGCGACATTTTCTTCCACGACAGGTGGTGGTTGCACACCTACCATGAAAAATAGAGAACGAGTAACAAGATAGTTTCGATCAGCTGATTTCAGAGATAGGTGTTGTGTGTTTTTTTGGGCCTTAAATGGAATATTTTCTTATTAGAAGCGGCGAAAATAGAATTTTTAGAATAGAAAGGGACTTGTCGTGCTGCGTCAATCATTATCGTACCAAATAATGATTCTCTTTAACCCCCCCTTGTATTAACTATTATGCTTCTTGTATTTGCAAAATTCCAACATATAAGGTCAACTAATATTTATTAAATTAAATTGCATAAAGACGTAGGAAGAATTAATCTTATAAAAATAGATAGACTGCGTATTTTTTCGATTCAAATCAAAATACAGTACTCGTCTTCATATTTATTAAATTGCCTACTTGATACTACGAATATAACTAAACAAATTAAACTTTTTTAAATTATATTTCTAGCTCATCAATTACATTCATAACTAAGAAAATTAACATTTTTAATTATGTCCACAAAAATATAATTTTGCATAAATATTCACAGTCCATCAATAAAACATAAAATACTAAAATACTTTCAGGACACCTAATTATAATCCTAATTTCCCTAATCTCAATTTAACGCTCCAAAAATAGCAAAATTGAATCAAAGGAAAGCAAGATTTGATTACATAAAATTGTAGAACGGGAGAGAAGAGACGGGGAAATTTGTCAACAGTGTCGAGGACATATCTAGAAATTTGTCTAATTAGTTTTCCGACGGGGAAAAATTTGGAAATGCTTCAATCGGGTTTTCGCAATGTCTAGTCTACGAGGAAACACGGCCATATAGCTGTCCAATAAAAATGAAATATGGTTGATGAGCGATTTATTGCGTCGCGTTATGGAACGTAATTTAATTCGCCAAATCGATAGAGTAACGCATTGACGACCAATTGTTTCGAGTGGTGAAAACAGCTTCTCTGAAGTTTGTCTTGTCGACGACAAGCCAGGAACTCTAATGCGAAACGCGTGTCATCACGGCCATCTATTCTTCCAGTTAACTTTCCATGGTACGTAGTTTACTTGGATTAATTAAAAATTTTAATTAATTCTTTCGAGGCTTCGCAGACTGCGCCAACTGAAAAGTTCATACCAGAGAACGGTGATAACGTTACTGTAGTATGCAGGAACGGTAACACGATAGTAAAACGTGAGAGCTTTTGAAAATTATTAACCTTAGAAGGTACAGTGAGATATATAATATTTCGTAGTCGGGAAATGAAAGAAATGTAATCCGTTATTGTATAGGTAAAATAATAGAATGAAATATAATAATTATGAGGAAACTGAATAATATACGTAATATCAAATTTCGGTGATAATGTTTATAAGTCATGTCAAATGTCAAAGATTGAAATTAAAAGTTTCGATAATGCAAATTGAAAATATCGAATATTCTTAAAATTTGTAATCTGTGATTCAATATTTTTTACATAATCGCTTTTAATACTCAAAGCAGATATTCTACGAATAAAGAAGTTACAACAGTAACAATAAAAGATAACAAGCGGAATATCTATATCTTTCAAGAAAATTGAGATTAAAAGTTTCAATAATTCGAATTGAAGATTTCACCCATTCTTGAAATTTTTAATCTCTAATTTAACAGTTTTTATTAATGATCGCTTTTAACATACTCGAAGTAGAACAAAGAAATCAACAATGATAATAAAAGGAATATCTAGAAGCAGAATATCTGTAGTATTTTCCGACGTTTTTCTCGCCATTTTTATTGACAATGCACGAGTTCTATTGTTTTGTTATCCATCTTATTACCACGGCAAAGAGTGCTTCGAATTTCAAGCAGTTAGATTGCCACGATCGATGCACTCTCTCGTATTCCAGTCTTCCGTTTTTAGACGTTTCTTTCGCTCATACAGCCTTGTTCTGCATCGAATAGTCATCCTTCTGTAAATTTCCGCTCCACTAACACCCACACCACTTAAGAACCTGACGGCAGTACACTATTCCCCCGATGTGCAATCTTACAGTGGAATAAGCTTCTTGGCAACCAACCAGAACACACTATAAACAAAACATAAACGCTCAGACCAGAAGCATATCGATGCCAAATATTTAAAAGAATATTTCCAATGTACTATTCGGACCATTTATTTCGATTCCTTCTCGTTTCTTTTCTATTTTAATCCACGAATAGTCTAAAACGTACAGAAAGAACAATTTGATATTTCTCTGGGGCACGAGATTTAACAGGTAAATATTAATATCTGCCGATTCAGAAAATTTTTAATTTTCTTCTTCCTAGAGACGAAACAGATTTGCAAATTAAATTTTAATACAAAAATATTCATTTTGCTTCTCAGTTGGTTGGCAAACGTCAATTTAATTAATCGATGATAATACAAAATGTTTTGAATGTTCTGTAAATCCTTCCATTCAAAATTCTGTCAGCTCATATAATTTTAATTAAAAATCAAGTGATTATTGCAAAATTAAACTCTATTAAACAGTAGAGCATTATATTACAGCTTGAAAAAAGAACCAGTTTCTTATTAATCATCTAAAAGAAAAGTGTGTGTATATCTTCTGTTAATTAAAGAACGAACTTTAACTAAAAACAAATAATTATTACAAAATTAAATTCTATCAAATAGTAAGATATAATATCGCGTCTTTAATTTGAAAAAAGCAAAATTTTTACTAATCCATCAAATGACAAATATCCCCCGTCTACTTAACACGATTCGTGCTCCATATTTCCTTTGCCACCCTCTCTGAGCACCCCTAAACGCGCGTTTCAGCACCGAGTCGTCTCAAAGGCCGTCGAAATCGCATTCGCCTACCGAAATTAAAAACTCGCGTGCATCATCGGCATCAGAGAAATGAGCAAAAAGAAGGGGTTGGGGAACTTATTTATCCGTTGGGATTCTGTCAAGTCGAGGCCCGTGTATTGACTTCACACTCGACCTCTCGCTCGCGCTATTAGCAAGAAATCCGCTGCTCCCTCGTGACCGTTCGCTCGATATCGTTTCTTCGTCGTTGAAGCTCGAGCAAGTACCAATGAACGAACGAACAAAAAAAATGAGAAAGCAAAATGAAAAAAGGACGAAGAGAATACAAATAAGAACGATAGAGGGGATGAAAGAAAAGGAGTAGCAAGAGAAAAAGAGGGTAAAAATCTGTGAAAGAGCAGCCACGATACCGATTTACAACGTTCGCCAGCCAGTTCTTGCTTATGATTTCACTCGATCTCGGTTCTCGTAATGCGAGTCCACCGAACAAATCCGATAATTCCGCCGCAAGATTCCGCGCCTACAATAACGAGTAAATTTTTCCTTATTCCTTCCCACCACCTGAAACCACCTCCCCGTCTCTGCGTTACCGTCCCGCCCGCTAAAATTACCGACTGGCGCGATTATTGATGGAAAAAGAAAGTGGATCAAGGAGAAAAGTGGTGATGATGGATTTCTTAGGTAAATGAGTAAAAAAGAGGAAAAGAAACCGGGGAAAAAGCAGGATGGAGGAGAAAATATGTTAAAGCTTGATGTGAGGTGTGGTTTATGAGTTAGAAACCATTGTCATTTTTGCTATAACACTAAAATTTAGAGTATTTAATGTCGAATTATTTTATTGGAAATCTCATGGTTTCCACAATTTATTTTCATTGTGAAATATCAAAAATATCATATCGTTGGAAATTTCTATTTTTCTTTTTTTTTTTTTTTTTGTACCTGCGGGCAGAATTCAGAGTTTAAATAGCACACTGCTTAATTAAACATGAGAATTCCGAATTTAAATAACACATTGCTTGGTTACATATCAGAATTCACAGCATAGAATACATAGAGTCTAGAAACGCATAGCGTAGCACAACAAGTGTAACTAAACAACCATTGTTAGCAATCGCAAGCATTCATCATTCTACACGATTCTAAATTCAAGCTCGATCCTAAGTCAATAACTGGTCGGTTCTTTGTGTGAATTGACCAGTACACCACGTGCAAATTTGATCAAACCCAAAATCACGATCTATATATGAAGACCATAATATGAAGACTACACAAGTAGGAAATGATAAGTGAATTTTCTAACATTTCACTGCAAAACAAAGTTTTAAAATTTTGTACGTTATCAATCAGTCTTTCGGATCTAATCATACTCGACAAAATTTTCAAAATACTAATCTTCATCATATTAAAATATCGAAAATACTAAAATACTGCTTAATACCGTATGATATTATTATATTGAAAATATTAAAATCGTGTTGTAGAAATATCGTGTTATATGGGGGTTATTTATACACCATATTAAAATCCTTCTGCACAATCATAAATTAACATTAAAGCAAAAAAATTCAACAAAAATATACTCGTCATAATATATAATATACTCCTCCTTTGATAACTCCTTTTTGCATAACATAGAGCACGAAAAAAAGGGTCGAAAGAAATAGCAAGCAGAAAGAGAATATGAGAATAGAAGATAGAAAGAAGAGCAAGAGCAGTCATGAAGAAAGGTGCAGAGAAAATCTGATGGGAAGAACGAGTGGAACGAACTTCTAAACTTATGGGATAGGGCAATAGGTGGATAAAGAAAGGAAAAACAAGTTTTATGCGGGGAGAAAGAGGGTTTTGGACGAAAACGAAAGGAAGGTAATCGAGAAAACGAGAGAATCTTGAGCCACAGATGGGCATGTACCATTAATTTTCGCGAAGTTGAACTGATCCCTGCTTTCCTCTTTTTCTCCTTCTTCGTTCTACATTCGTGTCCTCTTGCTACCACCTTGCTCGCTATCTAGTCGGGGAAAACTTTTATATTGGACAGCGGAATCACAGTGTTAATCCCCAGGAATGGTGGTAGGAATAGCGAGTCTGCATAACGACCGGTTCGTTATGAGATCGGTCTAAGAGGTTGTCGCGAAATCTACAGACGTGTTCCATGCGTCCTGCTGGAATAAAAAGATTTTATCGTACGAAGTCATCCACTCGATTCTGTCGCGCAAACGATTATTTGAAGCGTAATTCTAGACTCGTGAGAACTATTCAAGGATGGTTTTTGCAAATAATTCAGTCAACATCTGTGAGAATTATATAGCACCATAAATAGAAATACAGGAAAGAAAATAAGGATTACAAACATTATCTTTTAATATTTACGCTGGAATTTGTTTAACTCCTTTTAATTTCATTTGTTGTGAAATACATTTCTATACAGATATTCAGTTAAATATTCCATACGTACATCACTGAAACCCCAAAATTTATACGCAAAATATAAAACATAATATTTTTAAATAATATGTGGAGTATGTCAAATATGTATGCATGTATGAGTATCAGAAATATGAACAAGCGTTTCAGATGCAAGTTGTTTGACTTCATGGAGGACAGTTAATAAGATATTTCGATTTTTTTTTACACTCTTATCTAAGGAGATTTCAATGCCGATGTAACTTTTTTAAATGAAATATACACTATGCACTTTTTCTATATACCATTTTCTATATACCGTTTGATGCATTTTTTAATTCTCTACAAAAAGGTATTAGGGTATTAGGGTCGAAAAATGACTAGTTTAAAAGATACTTTGACTTTAATCTTGTGAAGCTTATCGTATGAAAGACAAGGAAAGATAATGCAGTGCTTTTATGTTTATATTTTTCAATGCAATACTGTATAAAAAGAATGTATAATTCCATTTTACGAAATTACATTGGCATTTAATCTCTCTAAATAAGAATGTAAAAAAAAATCGAGTGATCTTATTAAGTTTCTCCCATGAAGTCAAAGAACTTTCATCTGAAACTTTTTTTGGCACTGCTAATACTTAGAGAAATAATCACGTGTACACATTTAAAACGAACTTACTCTTTATTTATGTGTAAATGTTATAACGTTTATACGTAATATTGTATGTGGCTATGTGAATATATTTTCTATTTAATCTGTAAATTTAATGTTGCGCCTAATTTACGGATAATTAGTGTATGGGTTTTGTTAAGGAAGTATCGATAATCGTGGCATAGAAACATGCCAAGAAAGGATTAACAACGACAATTGATTTCGTTGTTATCAGAGCAGACAATATTGCGTTAAATACAAGTGGGAATTTAACCTGCTTGTGTTGAAAATCATGGATAGTAAATAGGTGATTGGTGTGTAAACATGGTTTATCATGCAAGCTTATATACTGATTGCTTATCTCATAAACTATACCATATACCGGTTAGTACGCGTACACTGGAGAGAAATATACTCCCCTTTATTATTTTATAAATTAATAAAAATAAAGATATTTTTTAGCGATAGTGATTGACAATTATAATTCTTATAACTGAAACTCTTTTTATACACGTTTAATATTATATATACTCACTATAAACGATTATACACATATTATTATACTTATACAATGCTTGCAATTGCTAATTATTTCTTCGAAATATATATAATCTTCTTATAATATTTCCACAATGTTGGACCTTTTTTTTTATACGCATTTAAATTCTAAAAGGAGAAACGATCTTCTCTTCTCGTATCTTACAGTGCACAGCAGTTAACGCCATATTTAACAATACTCTTAAGCAAAACGTAATTATATATTTTAATTACAGAAAACAACAACAATCTAATAACGAACACAACTCCCAACACACCCATGCACCACACTCTACAACACCCCAAAAATGAACTTGCAGCATCTCCATCACCATACCTAAAATACAGATCATTTCCACCTATTTATGATCCAACTCAGCAAACTCCACGCATAAACAAAACAATCCTATTTCTTGCCTATCATTCTACTTACTTACACTACACCCAAGGCGCAAAACGTACTCGCGCGCTGGGTGCAGTTGCCCGAAACAAAACATTGTACCATTTCTTACACACCGACATGGTTAAACTTTCAGACGAACCGGTGGTTATGCTCGAGCTTGGGAGCAATCTGAACTTGAGCGCAATCCGCGAGGGTATCGACGTTTATTTCGAGTGCAATATCAAGTCGAATCCGTGGGTTTACAAGGTCTCCTGGCGACACAACGTAAGTTCAAACTAACCACAATCGCACCCGTTTTCATCTATTAAGTTACTTGATAATTAAAATAAACTAAAAATATTAAAACATCGAATGAAAATAAATTTTAAAATACAAACGCAACGATCTCTTTTACTATATTAAGAAGTCGAAAACTACAAATCTTGAAATATGTTATTGTTCCTATAAATAGGAAATACACTACCGGCTAAATACTTAGAATTATCATGTTACATAGATCTTGACAGACAGAATCACAAAAAGAATCGGTTTACACTTCCGCAATCTTAGAAAACTCTTTGATAGGGTAAAACTCTGTTCGTATGAGTTAGTGAAGGAAGAAATAATTTATATGATTACAATTCATATAGTAGGAGCCCATTCATTCTCCTCCCACACCTATGATTTTTTATTCATATAATAAAAGTTCACATTCGAATAAATAAATTCAACCAACAAGAGTTCATTCGATTATACATTGACTGGGTTCGAATAAATGGAGTTCGTATGAACGCGTAATCTGCTATAAGCAATCGTATACAATTGAAAATTAAACTAAGTAAACGATAATATTCTTGATAATATGATTGATAAATGGTCCAAATTTATATTAAAATCAACAAGTAATTCAACGTAGAAGAACAATTGAAGAAGTGTCGACTCCAAATCGTTGATCGATAGTATGTGTGCTATGTACGACGACGACGACGATGGGAACGAGAGCGATGGAACGCTCGCTAACAGCCGGATAACGAAATTGCGTGGCAGTTCCGGAATCGATAATTTAGAAGCAAGCCTTAATCGAAAGATGAGATAAGAGGGACGGGTTGGCGCAGCTGTGACGCGAAGTTTCTGTTTAAAATTTACATGCTGATACGGGCCGACCGGGAACCAGTGTGTAAGCGTTCTTTGAACTAATAACCAACGTTCCGCATCGGTAAGAAATTTATCGGCGAGCTTCGGGAACCGTTGACGTAACCCTAAGCGCTTCAAGCTTCTCCTTAAATGGGGTGAAGTCTGACGGGGATCGTCGTTAATAGGAAGTTCACAGGGGGGGGGGGGGCGCAGCAAGTGATGTGCACCGATTTTCTTGGGACTTTGAGGTTACGCCAGGCGTTAGATGGTTTGGCTTTAGATTGATAGACCAAGTTCCTGGAGAAATATCTTAAATTTCAAATTTCTCAAGTTTGGCATGTCATACTACCTTTAAAGTGATACGCGAAGGAATCTTATTTCATCTATTTTAAGATACATATTATATTATCGTTAAGGAATGAAAGATGATTAATAATTAAAGATAATAGACATAAATTAAAGAACGAATAGTAATGATTAGAATTCATTTCCAGAGTCAAATGAACTTTTTCTTTTTTTACATTTTTCTTCTTCGGTTTCAAGTTGTGTCTGAATTCGATCTTTGTAACTAACAAGTACATGATAGATATATGTAAATGTAGATTAAAGATGATAGATTATTAGCAAGAAGAAGTTAGTTTATTTGTCAATTTAAAGAAAATTCTTTCCTTTTATAGCTAATTTAAATTATTTTCTGAATTACTTGGTCAACTATTGTATTATTGATTGTATCAAACGAACCTTAAGTGATTACGTGGCTGAAACTAGTAACAAATTAATAATAAAAGCTATTCAAGTAAGTGGTAATGCCATCCTACTTTATTCGCCACTTACTTCGCTTAAGCAGTATCGCAGAATTAACAGAAACGAAAATAGAACGATATAGCTTTCATTCCGACGTAGAATTTACTGCACAAATTTGTAGTTTGGAAAGCATAGAATAAATAAGCTCTCTACATAAATTGGTAGGTACCTTATAACAGGCATTACTATTTATATTAATTATCAAGTTTGTAAAGAGAGATTATATTGACTAATTATAAATATAAATTTGTGCATACCAGATAAACTTTGTACATACATTAACTAATAGTCCATAACTCTACACTAATTATCAGAAATTTGACGGAGATTGCATAGATTAATTACAAATACCAATTCCTATAAAATAAATAAGCTTTCTATGTAAATTAACCAACAACTATAATATTATATTATTTACCTCGATTATCAAGAAATATTAAGCGAAACGTCGCTTTTGCAATATAAGATCTATGTGGCTGGAAACTTTTCCATGCATAATGTATATAATTAAAAGACCCAACAAATAAAATATTTTATTTACTATTTAACAAAATTTCCTGAATTTCAGTGCGTAATTACACATGGCTGCGTGGTAATACTTCGTAAATCTATTGAAGCTACTATGAACAAAATGACAAAATCAAAATTAGAAGATTAGTCATTCTCTTCGTTGTTTATTCAATAAAATATTTGATCTGTCATGTAACAAAGCTGTATTAGTACCAGTACATAATTGTATGTGGTTCTGTGATAAAACTTTATCTGGCTATTGGAAGTTCTACGAATGAAATAACTGAGGGAAGTCAATTGTTGTTCGTGACCGATCCGATGAACCAACGATGTGGGACGTGATTGGTATCGAGCTATGGCAATCACAGCGAGAGATTTGTTTAATGATTAGTTGTACCAATGAACGGGTTTCCTATTCAATATTAATCTGTTTGATATTGACGCGTTCAATCTACCGCGGATCACTGATTGGTTACATAGATGCGATATCCCATTTACGATTAATAACTCAAAAATATTCTTCCAGCATCTCTCAATTGACAAAATTTCCATTTACCATTAGCTTTCGAAAAATATTCTATTAAGAGAAAAAAAAATGAAAGAAAGAAGAACGTAAACGTTCCTGATTTCTTACACTTTTTACCTTTTCTCGCAAGCCGTCATTATTAATTCCGTTTGCGTTTTAAGGCGAATGCATTCTGACAGTACATCTCACCCGTTCTTTAACGCGCCTTTACGTTTCATAGCCCCAGTCTCTCCAATAAGAAAATCATATATTTAGCATTACTACGTTCCATTGTGAATATTTTAGCCACCGAAGTGTAGCTTTACTCTTCCGCCAACGTAGAACAACTCCACAGTCTTCAGACGGAAAGTAGAAAATAATTTCAACAAGAAAGAGCAAAACTACTTTGTCGATATCATTTTTTCGCACAGTTGTTAAAAAGAAAAATATTTGATTAACTTCGTGACGTTCGATTATTCTTATTTTAACCGTCGAAACAAATAATGTATGTATGTGACTACAGTAGAACCTCAATTATCCGACGTGATGTAGACCTCGGATAATACGGAAAGCTCTATTGGCGTTCATAAATCGTATAGTAAAATCATAAAAGACATTTTGATAATGTTACGTTGTACGAGTATTTAAGTTTGATTAATTATTTAATCAGTTGAAAGTTTGGTTAACCGCTTTCACAATACCTGACTATTTACGCTTCTGGTCTGCTCTGCGTCTGGTATATTGTATTGTACTGCATCATGTTGATCCGGCTTCCATAAATATTTCTTCGGGCGCCTTTAGATCTCGATGTCATTCTAGTTAAGAGGACATCAGGCGCCTTTGTCAATTCTTCCTTTGATTCGAGAACGACCACCGATACGGAAGATCTCCGCCACTGGTGCCGATGTATTTTGAGGAAATTCAAAGGAGATTTCCGACATTCGAAAAAGGAGAACGTCATATATCAGTTGGCACGGTTGAGAAATTAAGAAACTGTCAGCAGCCTTCGCCTTATTTTTCCCCCTCCCTTTCTCTAGTCATCCTTTCTAATTTTTTCGGCAAATTTATGCATGGAATGGTACCTATCGATCTGCACGCGCATCAAGTTCACGTAAAACTACCAATCATCGTGAACGCTTCACTTCGAAATTACCCTCACCGTCTGCTAAAGTGAGCTGGATGAGGAAACAAATACACGTATATGTTGCTCGCGTAACCTCAATTTGCATAAGAAAATCACAGGACAAAAGCATGATGAGTACAGTTTCGTTGATTTCCTGATTTTGATGTTATTTAATGGAACAGAAGAAAAGGATAGTTTTGCTGGACTTTTAAATTTCCCGTAAATGGATAAACATTCTACTCTATCTCCGAAAAGTATACTTCCTTCGATATCTGATCAGATAAGATTTCTATTTATGGTCTATTAAGACAATAATTACAATTAGGAATGAATTTAGAGAACTATACTTAAACTAGATCTCTAGGCAGTGTACCGTACACAAAACACTTTAACGATTCATCGTCTTTGTTGTTCTTCGTCATCGTCGTTTGTCGAAAAGTTATATATACTTCCAATCTATGATGGGATATAGTGATCATGATTTTATATCGACAGGGCAATCCGCTGTATCATAATCCAGCGACAGGAACCATAATCAGTAATCAAAGCCTAGTATTGCAAAGCGTAACACGAAGCAGAGCTGGGATCTACACGTGTATTGGCAGCAACCAAGAAGGCGACGGAGAGAGCAATCCTCTGAATCTGGACATCAAATGTGAGTATATTGGCAATTCAGCTTGGCAATTCTAACTAACGCTAGATATAGGTACAATTCACTTATAAAGACTGAAATATTGCATAGAATTTTGAATCGTCGATTTGAATGGTTATAATATACACTTTATACTTATATTTATTTTAATTATAAATTCGAATATAATTACATGTATTCTAATTACAAAATTACGAATAAATCGAACTAAGAAGACAATAAAAATAATAAATTCTCAAATTCTTCACGAATGGAATTTTTGTTTACTTAAGAAAAAATAATTAATATTATAGCTTCGAATTTGGCTTTAAAATGTTTGGATTAATAAGTGTGAAATACACTACTGATCAAAAGTATTCGTAACACTTGCTTATTTTCTATAAAATATACTTGAATAACAAAATTACAGATGATGTAAATTATTAGCGATATTACTAGTGACTAAAAGCGATACATCAGCATTATTGGATAAAATGGTTGTATAGAAATGGCTGTTTCATCGTCCATCTTCCCGCAACATCCCCTAAAAACATAGGAAAAAGTGGCATGATAATGAAAAGACGTAGAGGAAGTTCCAATTTTTTTTTTAATTTTACAGGGAATACGTCCATTGCAACTTTGTTCCATTAAAAGTTTGTACCGTGATGTCACAAGCAAATACTTATACAAATACAAAAAATATCACGACCCGATCTTCGCAAAAAATTTAATTAAACCGGAAGAAAATTTTATAAAAGGACACAAAGCAGTTACACGGTATAAAAGTACAATTTTTAGAAAAACCGCAAACGTTCTTTTCCAGAAAGCAATTATCAGTTGTATAAATTTAATTATTTAGATAGTCCCGCCAATAGTGAAATATTTTTAGACGATTTAGAGTTTTTCATAAAACAAACATTCATTCGAGCAACTGGAGTGAACTCCAAAGATAAAATATTTAACTGTATTAGTTATATATTTATACTTAGAGGCGCTTAAAATTACATCTATTAAAAATAACTTACACGAGTATCTGTTGTCCTTAAGTAATATGAAACTATGTTGGTATCGAATATTTACTAAAACCTTCAATTTGGTAAAGAAGAAAAAGATTTATAGAAATGTAATACATTCTATTGGATATATAGATATATTATTGTATTTAAGACTAATTACCAGTATTGAATATTACAAATATTAAATAGTTTCTGGAGAAATCAAGTATCCTTGAATGTTAAAGGATACTGCATAAATATACTATTGTAGTATGAAAGATTGATGAAATGAAAAATCCTCAACAAATACTTATCGCATTTTTTCTTTAAATAACAGCATTATTAAAGATTACGACCATTAAATAATTCCCGTATTCAGAGAGGAATATTTTTAAACGTTATATAACCCTGCGTAAATAAAGTATTTATCAAAATAAATCACGTAAAACCTAAAGAAGAAACAGCAAATAATGCCGAATATATCCTTCTTGAAATAACTATTAAATATTACAATCACTAAAGAATATCTATACAGTCCACAATGAAACAAAACATTTATAAATAGAGTTGAAACGAGATCTGAAAGGCGAAGAGGCATTCGAATAACGCATCTAGCCCAGAACCTGCTATTTCCGGCTCGTTTCAGAAATATTTAGAAATTATGATTCGCTGGGATCTGTGAAGCTATATTGTGTACAACGAACGAAGAGATTGTTGCGATTCCAGCTTTGCGGATTTATACCAATTCGAATAAAGAGAGAAGTAGATTGCAAGATGGGTCGGGGGAGGGGGGGGGAAAGATAAAAGCAGTTAAAGAGGACACAAAAGGTGGTACTGGCATGACCACTAATAGCGTTAAAGGAAACCGGGTCGTAGCAACATGCTTTTGTAACATAATGAAACATTTAGGTAGATGTGTACAAAACTTAAATCCAACGTCTATCACGGGTGTAATAATACAATGCAATGTCGCACTAAATGCAATATAGCCCCATTTTTACGTTAACAAAGTCTACCATTCTTTATTAACAAAGTCTACGCTCCTTCTGGGTTCTCGATACACCTTTACTTCCGTTTCAACCATGTAAATAAAATATCGTGCCATATTTCCTCCATATTACGGAGTCTGGTTATTAATTTTATTTTGGATACACAAAAAGTATCATCTCTATCGTCTTTGTAATATTAGTAAGATCTGGTCCTACAAAATTTAAAATAACTATCGTACATCATACGTGCATGTTAGCATTTTTAAATAATAAAAATGGTACTATTATATGTAACATTACATACTTATTTCTAACAAATGAGTTTTCAGTGGAAAAGAAACAGCTCAAGAAGTTACCGTTTAATGTGTTACTTTTGAAAGCTACAATAGTTGTTTGTGACTTTATTTTTGAAAAATTATGGTCTAGCAATTTAAGAAGCAGTAAAGTAAGAAACAATAAAATATATTAGATAAAGAAAATGTGAAAAAACTGTTATAGTAATAAAGAAAACATAGAAAAGAATAGAAAGTATAGTAGTAAAGAAAGCGAAGGAGCCAAGAAAGGAATTATGGTAGCAAGGAAACGATAAAAGAAAGAAGAAATAGCAACAATAGAAACAAGTAACACAATAAAATCGAGAAGCCACAAGGAGAAATAACGTTTCCACAGGTGAAAATAGACAGATTTCAAAATGCCCTCGAACGGAGAAACTGTAGAATTTCAACTTCCTAAAAATATCTTGGGATCATAAGTGACATATGTCCAAAATTGAGGAATGTCAGCTTTAGATGGAATGAAATCGAATTACGAAATTGATGATGCGAAAATATCATACAGTAATACACGTATTGCACGTAGTCGATAACGTATACGAATGCAGAATAAAATTACTAAAACTTTATATATGAATAATGAATATGTGGCGGCACTCGACAGCAAAATACCACCACTCGACACAAACTAGTGTCGGACGCCGGCAGCGCAGTGGTTAGCGCCTTAGGTTACGAACGTTCGAAACCCGGGTTTCTTAAATCCCGGCGACCGGAGTCCGATTTTTCTTCCGCGGCATCAAAAAGGAGAAGAAAAATGCAACAGTACCCCAGCAGCAACACCGGCGACCTGCAGCAGAACCTATCTCACTCTACACATGAACAGTAGCGCACTATCACCACACTAATACCGGCAAGCGACAACTATCATCACTATTACTATCTACTTCAAATATTATCCATTTTGCCACAGCTAAAATAAACACAGAAAGTTTCACACAAAATTTTATCACAGACTAAACACTATTTAAATATAATTTCCTCAATAAACACGCTGTAACGAAAAATCTGCCCACCAATTTATATATTATTATGCAAGTGATTAAATTAACCATGAATTTATTTTGCAATATGCTGTTTGCTTGGTAACGTGTATAACGCATATATTATTAAAAATTTCATACCGACGAAATTATATATTTTCTAAATGTAATATCACAAAAATAACCGGAAAAAATTTACCAAAGAACGAACGCTTTAAATATTATCTTTTTTATACACATACTATAACAGACACTCTCGACGTTAATTTATTCTGTATCATCAACCAAACGATTAAGTTAACGGCAAACTGATTTTTAAAAACGAACAACGATTCGATGAACAGATATTTGAGAGAATTTTCTTTGTTGAAATTCTTCGGTGACACAATCCGCGTAACACGAAAGATAGGAGTGCACTTTCCCTGATTTCAACTGCGTCGACTAAGATTTTATCACATCCACTCCCGAGGATCGAATCATGGCAGTCCAATCCAACGTCGATTCTGCTTTCAATTTACAGCACTTCAATTTCAAATTTTCTCCGCAACAAGAACGTAGAAGTCTGCCAGTTTGTCCATTCGAGAAGGAGCTTCGAAAAGAAAGTCAGGATACATTATCCCCCCCCCCATTTTATCTGCGTTCATTTCGATTTTTGTCTAATCTATTTTGTTTTAATTCAGCAATAATTCTATTCCGCTTTATTTTACTATAAATTCGATAGCTTTTTCAATCTCTATTTTTTACGATAATTTTAAATAACATGGAATAATCTGATTTTACACAATTCCTCGGATATACCATCGATTTTATCCATTTATAAGATTGAAACTTCCAACTTCCTTAGACTATTAGAATACAGAAAATTTGATTTAGGCTTGTTTTTATGCGATAAGAATCTACTTCGAATTATTGATCAATAAATGGTGACTTTTAATCTGTATTTCTGCAATAATTTAAGAAGACATAAAATAGCCTCCTTGTACAATATTTTTCAAGTATAGTATCGATCTAGTTGTCCATCTACAAGGTTGGAATTTGGAACTCTCTGACTCTTGGAATGCAGAAAATTGGTAAATTCCGACGTCAAAGTTCGTGTTCCACGGAAGAAAGGCCAAAGTATTTATCCTAATTTCGTTCGTGCTAACTTTGGTCTCGTCGTGTCCACTTCGTAAACCGAACCGTCTTTTCTTCATTTGCCTTAGATTTACTTTAAACTTACTTTGTTCCAAAACTTCGTTCCAAAATCGAACTTCTCTAGATATTCAACGTTTTATCAAATTTCAGCTTAACTACTCTTGACATTCGTTCACCCAGATGAAACGAAATTTGAAACCGTCACTAACGATTTTAAGATTAAATTGCAGGGTTTATTTTTGATGTACGGGGGAGTCTGTTCAAGCCCTGCGGCGAGGCCAATCTTTAACTTCTTAGGTACGGTTGAATTTTGTGCGGGACTATTTCTCTGCACAACAGAGTTTGACACGAATTACGCGTAAACGATACAGAACTGCAATGTGTGACGGATAATGCTGTTCTCTACGCGAGTACACTAGATTGAGGTTTTTGATAATTAGATTATAATTTTTCTTAAAGATATAATGCATATATTTTAACTTTAATAATTAATAACACAATTGAGTGTGATATATTTTAAAGCATGTTACGACACATAGACCCACGTCACAATTTTCTCACTCATAGTGCGATAGTGTTTTTCAAATTGCACTTCGTTTTCTACTTTGAAGCTACATCTTGAGGTTGAAGATTCTAAAAAATTATAAGGATACGGATCGGCATGTTAAACAGAGGATATGATAATGGTATATTTATTTTGACGAAAAGCAATAATTGATACCTGATATTGGCATATCAAAAACAAAGATTATATATTCTGTCTGTATATTGTTAACACTGTTATAAAACATTGCGAAGACAAAAAAAAGTGTGAAGTAAGACAGATAAAATAAATCATTTAGTTTAAACGGTGAGTGAATAAGTCAGTAGAGTGAGCTACTATAGCGGTGCGTCGTAATATAAGATCACATCCCCGAAAGCCACTATAGCGCATCGTACCTAAGAAGTTAAAAAGAATTTTACAATTCATCTATCTAGCAAATATAAAAATTAGAATTATCTACGAGATAGGTGGAATTTTATTTGTAAGAAGAACGAGTATATCAAAATTTTGCTTCTAGCGCAATCTTTTAAAAGAATTTCAAAAGTCAAACAATTCATCAATGTAGTTTCTACAAAAATTAGAAACAGGAAACTTCTCAATGGTCCTAACATTTTCTATTAAAAATTCTCTTTGATCCTCCTATACGTACAACTTCAAACCCCCAAAATTTTTTTTTCAATGATATAAATGATTATTTAGATAATGTTGTCACAAAAAGACGCGCAATCTCTACATAATATCTTGTAAAGATCAAACGTTGTAGTATATTTCACTCTATTGCAGTTTTCAGAGAAAATATACAAAATTTGCGTAACAGTCAACGCGTGTCAAAGTAAATAACCGCATACATAGCGAACCGATTAAACCGATTAAACCGATCGCGAAATCGGCTAAGCCATTTCACCGTCTACTACCGCGCGTTGACGCGAACAATTGATCGCCCCCCCCTCCCCCTGTGCGCAGGTTATGGTGGTAGCCGCCACAGTCGTAATCCGGTGTCTCAAGTCCCGTTCTAACTTACGATCGAATGACAGTCGGTCTCACCTTGTGTGTCCATATGGTCAGCCAGGCAAATCGGTGTGTAATGGCCTTAAAGCCGGCGAACTGCCACGGTTAATCCGTTGGACTGCGCGTCGACCGCCTAGTACATGCTTACAACTGCGGCCTTCCATATCGACGAGCTACCGTCTGACACATGCCGGAATTCACCAGACCAGGCCCGTGTTCTCGTGCACGATGCCATGTCCGCCGGGTTAAACGGCCCGTCTGAGGCAGTTAAAGGCGACTACCGCGGTGTTTGATGAGATTGGAATTGTGCGCAGCCGGTTGCACACGCACGCATACTCCTATACACGTGGAACGCAGCACGGATCGTGTGGAATTATGCACGTGTGTACCACGTGGTCTCCCAATAGCCAGAGCCCGGAAGCGGCAGGAGGATCTGCGCGTCCGTGATGGAGGAGAATGGGATGCCCTGCCCGCTCGGGGACGCTGCGTTTCATGCAGTTCGGTATGGTGTCGCGAGATTTTGCGGTTCGCGTGATTTAGTAGCCGTGGGGTCGAGGATAGAGCCGAGTTTTCGGAGTTTGAGATTGTGAGAGAAAATCAGAGATAACTGATGAACAGACCGTAGAGTTTTATGAATTTATACGTAAGGGGAATATTGAAAAACGGTCATTTTTGGACGTTCTTGCGAGCGAAAAATTCTTGCAGGACATTTAAGAGGATTCCTCAAGGAACAATATATGTTAGTAGCGTTTATCCGAGATGTGATGGGAAAATTGAGAAACAAGACTGCAGGGATGAAAAAATAGCAGCGGTCGAACTCACCCACGTGTTACACCTATCTTCATTTCTTGCAAATTTCGATCCACCTACGGAATAATTATTCATGTAGTTGAATATAATAACTCTTCGGAAATTTTGGTGGTAAATTAATTGAAATCTAAAATCTGACGAATCTGAAGTACCACCAGATTGTTGCTACGTGAGAACGATAGTCAACAATGATTTTCTAGTACTTCGGATTTGCTGGATTTCAAACTTCGATTGATTTATTAGCAGAATTTTGAAAGAATTATTTCACAGTATGAAGGATGAAAATCAAGCGTAACGTATGGACAAGTTTGAACGCTGCCTCTTTTTGCTCTAATACTTTTCAACCTTCTCTTGAGATACTCTTAAATGGCCTGCACGAATTTTTTGTTCACAAGGAAGACCAAAAATGGACATTTTTTAACATCCTCCTTTAAAATTGCAAACATGCACAAAAAAGATATATGAAATATTTGGAGCATAATACTTATTATAGTATAATATTTATTTTTGTGTCACGTTTCGTATGTGACTTTTTCTCTTTTTCTTTTTTTTTTATAACGCATGTAATTGGGATTATTGTGAATCGTACAGATACATGCTTGGTGTCATTTGTTTCCAAATTCCGTATTCAATGGACAAGTGTTCGATTTTCGATTATTCACTTTACTCTGTACTATAGTATAAGTATAAACTGAAGTGTCACGGAAGTCGTGTTGCTTAAATTCATTTCGTTTAGCCTTTCTAAAGTTTTGGAAGCTTCTCGTTCGTTTGAAGTTGGCTGTATCAAAAATCTGTCCACGAAATGAAAGTTGTGTTTAGCATAGAAGAAGGAGGAATGATTGCTAGAAGCGACAGCGAGCACAGTTCCTCTAGTTAGGTTTATAAAACTAGGAATTTGCATATAGATCTGTAAAGTATTTATGAGAAATTTGGAAATGCAAAAATGCACAGAAAATAAATCATTTAGAGATTGTATAACATATTCAAAATAGAATAGTCTCTATAATATTCAGAAAATAGGACAATCTTCTGTCTAGATTCAATTTTTTTTATTACATCCAGTAGAATGTGTATTTGCATAAAAATCTACAGTCTACTGATGGGAGTTGCCAGGTTGATTAGAAAAATTTGTTTGTTAGTATTACTTGAACAATAACTTCTTGAAAACTTCTTGAAATTTCCTTTCCTGGGTCATTGTACCCTTTAAACCTCTGATAAAAGTTTGCATGGACACTTGAAATAGTTTGGTCATTTGTAAGCTGGACAGCTCTTTTTTTTAAATTGTATCGCCAAGTGTTCCCTAAAGACTGTTAAACATGTACAGAATAATTTAGTAACCTCAGTACGAGGAAATTATACAAACGAATTCCAGACCTAAGATGGATTTCCATAAAGTTACAATTTCAAGTCTTTATACGAGCTGATATAACCTGTAATTACTGGAAAATACATTAATATTTAAGACGAATTTTCACTTGAAAAAACATAGAAGATAAAATCAAGTAGAAATATACCGTGCGCGCGTTCTCTTATGATCTTTATGCAATAATAGTTTATTATGCGTTTATAAATTTGTCTTGCTATGTGATATCTATATGTATACGATATTATCGTAGAAAATATCTCTAATGTTAAAAATTGAACGAGGACTAATCGCCAAACTCAAAACTTTTTATCACAATTTTCTTCATACCAAATCAAAACAATTGTGTCGTATCGGAAATGTACTGTTAACAAAAATTAGATTATCTTTTGTGTCAATTTGACTTTTGTGCTCAATTCTTCCTACTGTGTAACTTTCTAAATAATTACTATAGAATCAATTTTTATCACAATGTTATATTTAATAACGTATCAATCATCTATTAAGTCTATATCTTCCTTCACTTTTGTTTGCTTGGTTGGAGCAGTAGATCCATTTATACAAGTGTACATTCATAGAGGAACCAATGTATCCAATAAATATGGAGCACAGTATAATACAATCGATCTATAGTGGCATTAAAGCAAAATACCTAACATATACAAATTTAATAGCCTTTAAAATAATTAATATCTTTCTTATACAATATCATCCCCATAAATCACACAAATTCCATAACTACTTCTATGTACTATTAAAAACAATGGAGTTAATCGAAATGATCATACTGGAATAAACTGTATAAGAAACAAAGATATCAATTCTCAATTTATTACATCTTTAACATATATATTCATGCTGTATACTAACTTCCTATTTAAATTAACTTGAATTTGAAAGAAAGACTTTCGTCACAATACATTGTCGTCTATTCAGCACCAATGAATTCTTGTCTCCGAACAGTTGACTGCGGCTTTGTTACGGTATTGTAATCGAACATGACAATTAGCCAACGACATTGATACGGTTCAGGGTACGGACTCCGGCGTCCGGGGAGAAATGAGTTCGTGGAAAAACAAATCGTCCGCTCGAAATTTCTCTTCTAGAGTCCAAAAGGAGTTGGAGGGTGGGGTAGAGACGCATACGTGCTGTTCCCGAATCGGTCGATTCGCCGCACGCAACGCCATCCTCACCTGCATACGTGTGTACACGAATATACATATGGCAGCTATGCAAATCCGCACACTAAGCCTGTCGTAATGATTTAGCGCAGCTCTTAATGTCTCTACAGGAAACTAACGCGTGGTTCCGCTCGCGAGACTGTCTTATAAAACATTGTTCCTACAGACCATTTTACCCCACCCTGGAAATTGTGTCTGATTAAGTAAGGAACGTGCGAAGCAACGTTTAAAGATATACGCTATCTCACAAAAGTATTCGAATCCTTGTCATGGGACACTTTTATGCATACAATTGTGTGTGTTACGTAAAACGTTTTGATTTCATTAGCACAGTAATCAGACACGACAAATAGAATATTATACAAGATATTGTAGAAATTACAAGACATTTAGCATAAGTAATAGACCACAAATATATTTAAATAGTCAATTATTTGAATAGTTATCATAGAAAATGTGGCACTATTACTATATTGGTAAAAGTCGAAAGAAATTTGAAAATGTATATAGAAATTATAAGATATCTAATATAAGTATATAGGGATCATCTAGCGAAACTGTAAAGTATAATATTCTTATTAAATATATATTTTCAATAAATATCTTGTAACTTCTGTATAATATACATTTTTAAATTGGATATACATTAATGTAATTTCAAATGTTACCAATATAATCGTGACAGTTGTGTCTCATTACAATATTAATGAAATTTCGAAATATTCCATTCATACGTATAACGCATACGATGTGAATATAATAAAAGATTTCTTACGATAAATGCTTTTCGTTAGTGTGAATTCACACAATTTACACGCTATTCCCGCATACCTTCGAGTCTCCGTAAACCACGCGTTAGGCGACACTCGCCGGTAACGCGAATTAGCTTATTTCAACGAGTGTGGACAATACGCCGTACGGAAGAGTCATTTCCGGGGTAGCAGAGTGACTGCAGCTCTATAGGACTCAATTCGTTCGCGTTTCCTTTTCAAGCTCGGGTCACCTCTCCATCGCTTTTGTGTTTCGCCTGGTAATAATTTACATGCAAATGAAGGCGTAAGGAGGTAAGAGGCAGACCACAATTTGTACCACCAAACTGTCAAAGAAATAGAAAAAGAGGGGAAACGGCAAAGGTAGGGAACGAAAAGAGACGAAAAGAGAGATGGACGGTTTTCGGGCTTCATTTATGGCGGTAACGGAGCTTAAGATTTCAATTCAGTTTTAGGACATATTATTATGCGCAAGCGAGAGGGAAAAGCGCACCTCTTTCTTCGACGTTTCGTCTGTCGGAGATCTTAAGCCGCTCAGTTGCCTGTAAAATGGCGAAGCCGAGTTCTCAAGTGCGGAGAACAAAGAAGGCGTGGATTAAATGCAAGCCGAATTCACAGTGACGTTCAAATCGTACGAAAAAACGGATTACTAAATGGGATATAATTGTCGGATAGCCGGGTACTGAGAATTTTGACCAACAGATCTCCTTCCGGTGGAACATCGTTTAAACCGTTTACTTATCCTCACCGACAAGGAAAATGTTTCGTTGAGTTTGCTAAATGGGCCGACCAAGCCACCTGTACAACCGTCGCCGTTTCAAAAGCCACGGTCACGCTGCTCTCCCTTGCTTCTTGTTCGAATAATGCTGATTATTTTGTGAACTATTAGTAGTTCAACAGTTTCCTCAAATGGTTTTCTATCCTTCGAGATAGAAAAGGAATTAAAGTTATAAATTGTTACAGGAATTAGACTAGCGAAAGACTTCAATTTTTGTAAAGAACAATGAATTTACTTTATTGTTTCTAGGGTTCTTATATTTATGAGCCGTTGAGAATATAGAATTATAGTTTTCTTTAGGATAATGAATATCTCTGCTTTGCCTAGCAAGTTGTGTTAATTATTATTAATTATTTTTTTTTAATCGAGACACATTAGGTTAGTTTAGGTTAAAATAGGTTCTATATATCGAGATGTATTTCAATTTAAGTAGTTTCAGTTTCGGTAGTTAAGTTAATCATTAATCTGTGGTCTAGATTGTGTACCTGCTAGAATATTTTCTGATGGAATTTTCAAAAATATCGCATAACGTATAATGTATTCATAAAAATGTTCAATGATAAGTATCCCAACACTTTCATGAGTAACTATATACTACATAAAATTTTTGACGCAAACGATAAAGACCTTCTTTCTTCTTTTGTTTACTCTTGTAAAAAATAACGGCTATCACGATCGGATAACGATACAAAACTCCTCGTACAGAGACAAAAAATGTCGGGAAACTCTTGGTTGCGATGATCGTAGATGCGGTTTTTCCGAGTACGAACGTTAGGCTGTCAATAAAGTAGTCTAGGGCGGATGCGAAGGCCGAATGTGACAACCTTTAAAAATTCACAGAGCTGCAATGCGTTGCGACGTCTAACACGATCACGTCGACGTCAGTAACGTCTTTAGACATCCAGACGGATCGATGGCCTCGTGTTCGCGAATCAAGAAAAGTCCGAACTTCACTGTCGTCATTCGATTTTCCTCGTAATTACATTTCTCTCTGCCCCTTTCTCTTTTCCCCGGAAGAGGAACGAGAATCAAAGTCGTTCGGCCATTTTTATGAATGACACCACGAGGGCAACCACCTCTCGTCCTCTAGAATTTGAGTAGAATTTATTTCGAGCGGAGTCTCGACGTAGTGTGATTAATAATCGAATAGATTGCGCCATTTCTATTTCAACGTTCTCCACGCGATACAGTCGTTGCTAAATTTGAACGCAAACAGACAATTTGATCTCAGCCATCAAACGAACCATTTCGTAAGGACATTTCTTCAAACTATGCACCGCTGTCGGCTAAAATGTCCGAAAAAATATTTAGTCCTCGCGTCGAGAAGTGTTTTGCATATTATTGCTATTGCTATTATTGCTATTGGTTACTTTCAGGATTTATTAGATCGTTTTATTTCGGGTTCCGTGAAAATTGCTATTTTATTTGCTGCGTATAATAATGGACATACGAGTATATATATATTTGTAAACTTATATTAGATGGTTTTAAGCTATTATTAATTAATACATAGATTCCAACTAAACCTTCCATAATCTCTTCAAGCTATCTTCTTATATGCGATCTATTATAGGTAGTGTCTTCCAAATTAAACAATGAATTTAACATTGTGTTAACAGGTTAATGTAGCTTGTATATTTAACAATAAATTATATAATAATAAAAACGTCACAAATTATTTATCGATGAATACAGTTAATGTGTTACAGAAATTCGACCCGACTTTGTGATATCTCTCGATATTCGTTAGACTTAGCGACTTTATTCATCAGACCTCTCGATGTATGCCGTTTGAATCTTTAAATGAGACTAATTTCCCTTCGATCATTTCTTTGTCTTCTCAGGGAGACGACCCCCGCTACGCTCGGATCATGCCACCGCTCGCGCCTATGATCACGTATGCCACTTTCTTTATGTGTATGAAATAACGGACCGAAATCGACTTTTCTAGAACTCGCTGCTTGGTGACAACTATGTGCTCGTCGATACATTGTATATTTCCTGTCGGGCAGATAAGACGATTTGTCTGCGACACTGTAGAACTGCGAGCGACGGTTAGAAATACGGCCTATACTAAGCCTCGTGGCATAACAAATTCTATCATCACAAGACATTGTTCGTCTATTTTTCACGAAAAGCCTCAATCGTATTATATTCGATCCAACTATTTACATCTCGTTCCAACCGAACTTCTTCAACAATCTTCTCATGCACGATCTATTTCAGCGTATTCTAAATTAGAATTCCTCCCAATCTTGATTCTAATTCTATCATCATAAGACGTTGTTCGATACTAGCAATCGTAACTACATAATGAAATAATAATCATAACTACATCTTCTCCAAAAACTTTTTTGGGGCCATTAACAGAAATCGCTGAATTCAGCAAAGTAGTGTTCCATTTCATATTTCCAACATCTGAGACCCAATCACCTCTCTGTGTCTGAGTTCAAACTTATCCATCAGCCAATCTCTACCATATTTACGATTAGTTTCATCTCAGTCAACCAAACCAATCTAGACGAAACAGGCTTATTTTTTACTTTCGTAGTACTAAGTTTTTCGTAATCGTATGGAAATATTACTAAACGATACGAAATTTTAATAGACTCGGACCCTATTAATTAATAGATAAATACTATAATAAATGGCGTATTAATATTTTTAGTGATCATTGTACTTGAAAGAATTTGCATCTACAACAATAGAAATACTAGAAGTATTATGATAATTGTCGTATAGCTGAACGAAAATAGTTGGAATGAATTCAATTGATCCCCTCGGCCCAGTTCCATCATAAGTTCACTCATGGTTGTGATACACGTGTTTGCGTATGCACACCGCCCGTGCCCACTCTTACGTCCCCTTTCATTGTCGCGAATTCTATGCACGTACGTACTTTCGCGTAGTTTGTACCTTTGCGCGTCGATTAAACTTACCATCCACCAACCGCCCCATTCCAACCCCTTTGCCTCTTTACGACAACGTATATCCGAGCCGTTACACGCGTCTCCGTGTCTCCGCGAGATACCGTAGAAACTAATTGCCACTAATTCCGCGCACTGCTACTCCTTCCTCTCTGAACCACTTCGAACTCCTTGTTGATACGTGGTCCTACTCTGTCTGTTTGTCTATCTGGCTCACTCTCTCTTTCTCGACTAACTCTGCCTCTCTCTCTCTCTCTCTCTCTCTCTCTTTCTCTCTCTACCTTGTTTCTTGCTTGCTGGGTGTACTCCGGTATCCAGAGGTTGTTCGATCCTGTTGACGCGTTCTGGCTAACTCAGTATCAATGCAGTTCGGTTGATCGGTGGAATGTTGGTAGTTTTGGAAATACAAATGGGCTGATCTCACCGGATAATAGAGATTGTAATGTAACGGAGTTGTTGGAATTAATACCATGCGATATAATTAATGAACTCTGGAAATTGTTTTGGGTGCAAGGGAAAATTTTCCAGCAAAATCTGTTCGCGGTAAATTTTTTGCTGAACTTCTCAGGAAGAATTACTCTGTATTAATTTTTCGGGTATTTCGATGATTTATATTTAGGTTGCTTATGTTTTCAAAATACAAATGATTGCATAAATAGAAATTGCTTTATGATAAAATTTTGGGGGAATTATGATACGGGATGTTCATTTGTGGTTTAATTTTTAGTTTGTAATTTAAACTGACAATTGTTGTTTGTAATGTTATGACATTTAATTATTTTGCTTAAAAGAGAATTAACCAGCAGTTTTGAAATTTTAAAAACATCTTTTAGAAGATTCTAGAATTCTCAAGACACCTTTTAGAAAAGAAATAACTCCTCTTTTATTAAGGACATATTTACTAATTATATAAGTATATTACGCTAATGAAAAGTTTGGATCGCTAATCTTCTTGTGCAGGATATAGAATTCTAGAGAACGAAATACAATGTAAAATTTAATAAGACAAGGAAACTGGGCATAATTAAAGGGAGGAAGAGAGGGGAGTAGATGGATGGGAGAAGTAATGCACCTAATTAGTAAAGCTCCCTAACAGTACCTTAGATGAGAAAACAGTGGAGGCTAGGTCAAAGGATGTATTTATGTATACCTACGGGGTGGTTAACGGCGATACCGTTAAGAATTCTATATTGAGGTGTGATCCTTGCAGTATTGCAAATTTAGCAACGCCGCTAATGATATTTAGAACTACAGGCCAATAAAACAAGTATTAGTAAGAAGTAACAAAACAATGTGTTTTGTATCCAATAAATATAGTATATATATAATTTAGATTCATATCTTTTAATAAGAAACAACATAATTTATCATATGTTACAATCATATGTTACAATTGCCTTATAATTTCGAAACATTTTATACACAAACTTTTTACATATGCGAATAAAATATGTCTCGTTTCGATAAATTTTAACGCGTTTCGAATGCATTTAAAATTCTTATCCTTTCCCTACAAATTTTTAGCACAAAATTTTAGTAATAATAATAATGAGCCACACTATCGATCAATAATTTATACCATGTTCATATCGTACATATTTCAACAAAAACCTATTGAACGCTATAAATACGTAATTCAGACACTTATCTACCGCAATTTCTCTCAAAAAGCATCGATCACTCGAAGGGATATAAATAATTCAAATTTCTTTCAGCACGAAGATCCGTAATAGATCCATCAAAAATGATAACACGATTACAGAGTTACTTTTTGAAAACACCGTTGCTGTACTAATCCCACGCTTCTCACGCGAACTTCGATCTTCATCTAAACCTTACATAATTTCAATTAAGTGAATGTAAAATTATAGACCCTTCGAATCGGATTTCCGGATCATCAACGGAGCCATTCCCAATGGATGAAAGCCAATAAATAAAAAGAAAAGCACACGTATTCAACTTCTTTGTGCCTCTTACGAAAAAGAAAACTTCTGAAAAGTGTAAAATGAAATCTTGAAAGTTTCCTAAACTTCCTTCCAAGAAATATACTCAAAACGTACACTCCAGAGAGCGATCCGGAGTTCGAACGAAACGTGATAAAATTTTAAAGAACGCTATATTTAATTACGCAGAAGTCCCCGGGCCAAGACCGATAAGAATCTTTTTGGAAGTCGTTAGCGTGAGAATCTCGCGAAGATTAATTCTTGATTAAATCTTGAAGTATTCTGTCGAAACGATTCCGATAACCGCGACAATAATTGGTCAAAGACTCCATAAAACAGCGGAAACGCTATCAGGATGATTAACATTTTCAGTGGCTTGCCCGGCAGGAATGCCGCAACTTATCAATGGATTAGTGTATGCAGATATCCGATGCGTTACGGGTGTTTGTGACTCGAGATGATGCATGAACATCGATACCCCAACTACTGTTAATCAGATATATTAGGTCATCCCATAAGTTCGTGCCGTTTTTCGAGCGGTTATATATGTTAAGATTGCTTACATACCTTTCAGTTTCATGAAAAAATGTAATCCCCCTTTCGTTGTACAACTTCTTCCCATTTTTCTGGTAGGGCCATTATTCCATCTTGATAAAAGTTCTCTCGTTTTTCTTTAAAATAATTTTCTAAGCTATTTTTGAGAATGTCAATATTTTCAAATTTTTTACCTACTAAAAAGTGTTGTAATGCTCTAAACAGGTGGTAATCAGATGGGGCAATGTCTGGGGAATACGGGGAATGTGGTAAAATTTCCCAATTAAATTCAGACAATTTTTTTGTAACGCTTTTCGCGACACGCGGTCTAGCGTTGTCGTGATGGAAGATAACGTTGTTCCTATTCACTAAACCTGGTCGTTTTTCAGCCAGTGCTTCCCTTAATTTTTCTAACTGAGTGCAATATTTGTCTGAATTAATGGTATCACCACTAGATAAAAGTTCAAAATAGAGTGTTCCTTTATAATCCCACCATACACATAAAAGAACTTTACGTGGATGTAACCCTGGTTTTGCACAGCGTTGAGGTGGCTGATTTCGTTGGGACCAGCTACGTTTCCGTTCAGGGTTTTCGTGAAGTATCCACTTTTCATCACCAGTTACCAGGCGTTTAAGGAATGGCTCGTGTTTATTACGCGCAAGTAATGACATGCACGCTGTCGTTCGTTCAACACGGTTCCGTTCCGTAAGTTCTTGGGGCACCCAAACGTTCAACTTTGACACCAACCCCATTTTTTTTAAACACCTATGAATCATTGTCTTAGGTATTTTCAGAACATTTGACATCTCCTGAACTGTCAAACTTCGTGATTTTTCAACAAGATCCCGAATTTTATCTTCGTCTGTCGGAGGAGGACGCCCGGAGCGTTCCTCGTTTTCTAAACAGAAATTCCCAGCTCTAAAACGTTGGAACCATTTCCTACAGGTGCGAGATGAAAGCGCATTTTCTTCGTAAACAGCACATATGTTTTTCGTGGCAATTGTTACAGAACTTCCTTTCCGAAATTCATATAACACGAGATGTCGAAAATGGATACGCATTTCACTCATGATTTTTTACCGTTAGAAGTTACTGTGTTCACTATATTACGATCTTATACCCACGAAAATCTGCTCTAGCCAGTTCTCGATCAGCTAAGCTCAAGTGCATTGGTCCCTTATCGCCGTATGTTTATAAATCGACACATGAAATGTATACACAAAAGTCGGCACGAACTTATGGGATGACCTAATATTAATTAACCATTGTTAATGATCATTACAAAGCGTCTAGGAGCAACACTGGGATAATGCGCACCGATCGATTCTTCGCTCAAATGAGTTTTGGCTCATCAATTTCTTCGATGCTGATAATGCGCACCTTAATGTATCGTTCCGGCTGATTTAAAGGAAGAGACTAACGTCGCGCCGGATAAACTCGATTACACATTCTATCGTACATATGCACAAATACCGCCGGATAAGAGGATTATTCGGCTTCTTCGTATATTATTAGTTAGAAATTTAATTTACACGAAGGTTGGGGGGATGTACAAGTTGTGACTGAAATTTAAAAATCGTATTACCAAAGCTGATAAGAGGTATTGTGAAATGTTTGGGTTATATTTGAAACGTTAGTGGTGAATTGAAAAGAGAATGTTCGAAATAGATTTAGAAGAAAGCAGGAAATTTCCGATCAAATAAAATTTTGAATAAAATCAACCCTCTATTAACCATTTATTATTACCATGTTATTTGAGATATTCAGAAACTGCATTGAACAACTCCATAAATTGAAAAGCAAAAAATAATAATGATGTTATAAAGCCTGTACTTTAAACTTGTCAATACTTACATCGTCTTTTTGTGGTGATTAAATTTATAAAAATAAATCATTTATTTAATAAAATATTATTCGTGTAAGTACGTAACATGATTACAAAATTGATAAAAAGCGGAGTTGATCAGTTTCAATTTGGCTTTCGAGAAGTTCGTATTTTTATCCCGCAAACTTCAAGACTATTTGTTTTAACACATATATTACCAATATTTTTTATAATCAGTATAGAATGAATCCATGTGTAACATCCCAGGAAAGAAATACTCACAAGTACCACTACAATTCCAAGCATGTTCGATCGATATCATTTTAATGAAAACGAAACTTTAAAGTACCTTTAACACATAATACTGTAGTATCGTGGACAAAAGGCCCCCAAAAATATGGGATAAACCATAAACATTGTCGCGAGCTGAGGTGCCGACAAGCCCATCAATGTGTCGTCGGTCCTTCAGTTGAAGAGTTTCGTAGAAAAAAGGCCTACGTGACTCTGGCCACAAGCGGTTGCGTAACACGCGTGTCACGTGAAATCACAAGTCACAACTCAGATTATAAAAATATAAGAAAATTGAGCCGAAACACGACTATTAACTTACTTTTTTATCGCACTTTATTATGCACTTAACAATTACAATTTAGTATACACTGAGTTGGCACGTATAAATTACACTTTATATAGATCTAAGGGTAGAAATGTGTTAAAAAGATGTTGACTGTTCGAAAGTTAGAGAATCAGTAAAGTCTAGTGACGATGTTGTGGCGGAGGAAAGCTAGTGATGAGTGGATCTAAAGATACGAGAAGAGCTGATTTGTTAAGGATAAGTTTTCATTAAGAGAGTGAGGGAAATAGACTTCGATGTCAATTGGCTGATTTTCTAGGTTGGTGGGTGAGCAGGGGTGCTAACTGCTCTTGAGAGAAAGTTGCTAACGGAAGATACCGAACATGAGAAAAACTGACTTTCCCGTATCTTCCCGTAGTAGGCAAAAATATAAAGAACGCCTGAAGGACCTTGACTATGAAAATGGTTTTATGCTGGGTCCTTAAGAATATTGAGGGTACGCAACAAGGATGTGGAGACATTTGGTTGTCATCTTGCTCTCGGAGTGCGGCCCGGTCCATGATGTGCTTGACGTTACACGTGGGTAGTGAGACTAAGACAAAGGGACAAAAGGGATGCTAAGGCGGAAAGACAAATTCACAGTCAGTGTCAGTGAATCGAGAAGTCAGAGAGTGAGAGTTGCGTTGGCGAGATAGTGTAGCTAGCGTTGTCAAGAGAGTGTAATCCGCGTGAGAGAGAGAGAGAGAGAGGACGTTGGATCCGTTGTGACGAGAGTTGCAAATTAATTATTGAGTTGTCTATAGTATAGTACGTTATTGCGATTAGTTCATGTTAAATAACCATCGTTTCCTGTCTAATCAACATCTGTACAATCCATTCATTCTAAATAAATCACCATCATTAATTATTAGTATTTCCCGATACTACAATACGTTAAATTACTTTGCAGAAGCAATCTACCATAAATCAAAGAATATATTGAAAAATGTAACGTGTAATTTTTCCTGTTATCCATTTAGCATAAACTAAACTTACAAATTACAATGAATGTTTGTGTAGCGTGTATGTATAAAAATGTATGGTTAGTTAATTTGTTGATTATGCAAATTGCACAGGACCGAAGGTAATTCTGTTTGCACCGGGATAGTAGTCTAGGAGGAATACGTCTTGTCAGATGATTAACAATCCGTTACTAAATTCACTCGACTAATAAGTTTTCCGAAGCATTTATTTCAACGGAAGTACCATTTATTATCCGTCTCTGTATTTCCGTTTCGGAGTTTAGACTTCGCACAAAGCCTAACTTACGTGTGTTGCTATTAAAAGTGTTGTTATTTCTATATTCAGAGGTAGGATCACAATAGTTATTATTATATTGTATGGATAAATCTATTACACCGTTCTGAGTCGAAAAACCTTTATTGCACATACTTACATGGACTAGGGTAAAAGAAAAAAAGGAGAACATCTTAAAACTATCGATTGAGTCTATCGATTGTATCTAGAACAATCTTCTAGTTACTGTTTTTTTGTAACTAGCGCATCTGCATATGGAGGGTGAGCACGAACTCATTTTGTCATTTTCAACAAAAAGCTAAAATTTTCTTCTTCTGCGTGAATTAGTCCAATTAAATACTCTCGCCTTATTAACAGCCGCCCACCCGTGTGTTCCTTAAAGGTATAATACATGCGAGGGAAAGATCTTCGTCCTTTGATGAAAATATAATTAAGGAACTTGCTTCATGGCATTCGACACAATCTGATAAATGAAACTAGAAATACGACCAAAAATTTTGTCGAAAATTTTATTCAATGATATTGTACGTAGTATCGTAATTAGTATTGAAATTTAAAAGTAGAAAGATACACAGAATACATATAATACGCAAAGTGTAATATTCTTCTTCCTATTACTATCAATTCTATTCTGTATCTTCACGTGATTACATTTTCTGAGTTCATCTTTCCCTTTTTTTTCATTATTTTCAATGAAATTTCTTAATTTCGAGGAAGTTATGCAAGAATCATTGGTAATACGTGCAACTTCTTGCTTTAATTTCATTTAAAGTTTTTGAAGTTTCTCCTAAAGCTTCTCAAGTCTTACTGTCTGTTGATACGAGAACGAGATTGAGGTATTTAGAATTCGAAGACTGTAGCAGAATCAGCTTCGCATAAATGCTAGCAAATAGATTCAAAGATAGTTGGATTATGATTTTATAAATTCTTAAATTGTTTGACAAGTTCTTAGCGCAATTTAAACAGAAGAATATCGTTTCTTTCAAATGGACGTAAAATTTGTTCAAACTCATCGAAGAGAAAAAAGAAAGATCATTTAGTAAAATTCATAACAAACCGATTCTAATCCTACCAAAATAAAAAAAAACTATTCAAACAATCCAATATATACAGTGGCAGATGAAAGAAAGTTTATAAAGTAAAAAATATAAATTGACACCAAAATTAAAAAAAAATGGATCTATACATATTAAAAGTAATTATCCTTAATCTCTCTCTTCTTATTTATTATATTCAATAATAAATGGCTATTACTGTAGTAAGTTAGAGCAAGGACAAGGAAATGATGGAATATGGAGAGTTAAGTTTGTTTATTCGTGTAAGCAATACTCAAACATAAAGCTGACTACAATCAACGTGCTTCTTCTACTCGGCTTCCACAACTGCACTGCTTAACGTCTTCCTTTCGTCTTCCTTTCGTCTTCCTTTCGACTCCTCAACTGCTGATCGATTCCTAACTTCTGCTCGACTCCTTAACTTCTGCTCGACTCCTTAACTTCTGATCGACTGCTTAACCCCCGCTCGACTGCTTTTCGACTCCTTTGCTCGACTGACCAACCCCTTCTCTAACCCCCAGATGTGCCTGACTCATTCCTAAGTAGATCGCCCTTAATTACCCCGATGTTGTAATGGGCTACCGGTGTAATCCATTAGAAGGTAGATCCCCTTTAATTACCCTGATGTTGTAATGGGCCTCAGGTATAACCCATTGTCAGGTGGATCCCCTTTTCCCGATACTACATTACTAACATGGTAACATATCATCGACACAAAAAATTACACAAATTCATAGTGTAACGATTTTTTTTTTAAATTTTATTTGCGTTTAATTTACAATCAATTCTTGTATAGAATTTTAAGTAAATTTATCTGGTGTGGTACCATGACATGATTAATAAGTGTTTATAGTATGTTTGAGTCTACTTGAATCTAGTGCTTAGGTCTAAGGCGTAATGTCTTTTTAGCCTGCGGATCTGTTCCGACGTGTCGAGTAGTTGAGTAATTAGAGGGTTTTGGTAGTTGTTAACTCTTGTGCTATGTCTATTGCTGAATCTGGATATTTCTTCTTTGACTGTGAATATCTTGAGATCGTGATGTATTGTTTCGTTGGTGACGTCCCTAGGTACATCTATTAGGGATCTTAACGTTTTCGATTGGAATCGTTGGAGAATTTCTATGTTGGAGTTACTAGCTGTTCCCCATAGTTGGATTCCATAGGTCCAAACAGGTTTTAATATGGCTTTGTATAACATTATTTTACTTTGCATGTTTAAGTTGGAACGTCGATCGATGAGCCAGTAGAATTTTTTAAATTTTGCTTTGAGTTGTTTGGATATATCTAGGATGTGTTGTTTCCATGTCAATGTTCTGTCCAGAATCATGCCCAGATATCTGACTGACTCTTTATGTGGAATGGGTATATTGTTTATCGTCACCTGTGGGCAAGTGTTTTCGTAGCGTGAAAGTTATTTGTTTAGATCTATTTTCGTTGACTTTGAAGCGCCATTTGTGGAACCACTCTTCCATAGAGTCGAGACCTCGCTGGAGAGTGGAGGAGGCAATTGTCGGGTCTGAGTGCGAGGCTAATAAGGCTGTATCGTGAGTAAATGTCACTGAGGTTATCTTTGTCGAAGTTGGTAAATCTGCAGTGCAGATGGTGAACAGCACGCGTCCGAGGACACTGCCTTGGGGCATGCCAGCTTCTATTGGAAATGTTGAGGTTTTAGCGTCTAAGTGTTTTACCGTCAATTGTTTATTGGTTAGGTAGGATTTTAAGATGGAGTAGTAGGCTTGTGGTAGGATTTTCTTTACTTTGAACAAAAGTCCTTCATCCCATACTTTGCCGAATGCCTGTTGAATGTCTAGAAATACCGCAGTACAATATTTTTTCTTTTCTGTCTTGGGTGATTTTATGTGTTAGACGGTGAATTTGCTCTATTGTAGAATGTTGCTTCCGAAAATCGAATTGATGATCCAGCATTCTTTTCAACTCCTCTAAGAGTGGGGGGAGTCGTTTCGTTAGCATCTTCTCAAATAATTTGGACAAAGTGGGTAGAAGACTAATTGGACGATAAGAGCTAGTTTCGTGTATTGGTTTTCCAGGTTTAGGAATAAGGGTGATTAATGATATTTTCCAGGATGCAGGATAGTATTCAAGGCGAAGAATTGCATTAAAAATGGAGGTAATGAGAGCAATCCCTTTTTTGGAAAGCTCCTTGGTAACTTTGTTACTTATCTGATCATTTCCCGATGCTTTCCTGAGGTTTAGGCGACGTATTAATTCAATAACTTCTAGAGATGAGAAATTCTCGAAGGGAGAGTGCAAGTATTCCATTATTTCGGCGGCAATAGTGGAGGAATATGGTTTGAAGACATTGGTTAGGTGGTTTGTAAACAAGTTGGCTTTTTGTATAGGGCTACGCATTCATTCACCTTGCGGATGGCGAATTGGGGGGGATTATTTGCGGAGGACGAGTAAGTTTCCTGGATGCCTTGACAGTGAATACATTTCGCAGGAGTTTCTGCTGATTTAATGCATTGATCCGTAGAATGAGGACCTGCACATTTGACGCAGCAGGAATTGCTGTTGCAATATTTTTGCATGTGGCCGTATCTCTGGCACCTTTTACACTGGACTATTTCTTTTTTTGTAAAAGGTGGTTCGAATTTTATTACCGAGTTCATTAATCGGTTAATGTTGTAGATTTCTTTATTTGGATTTTGCTTTAAATCAACAAAGAATAAAGATAGAGGGTTTTTTGTGATTCTGTGTCTTATATTGCTGATGTTGGTAACTTTATGGCTAAGATTTTGGAGTTCGTATTTCATTTCATCTAAGTTAGTAGAGTGGTGAATGTTGCGTAGTACCACTCGAAAGGGTCTTTCTTGTTTTAGTTGATAAGTGTGGAATTTGGCATTCAGGGTTTTTAGCTGTTTTGCTATTTTTCGATAGGGGTCTAGAGTAGTCGGCAGAATTTTAACCTGATTGTTTTTAGTTTTTAGTTGATAATCTCCTTTGTTGATATCTTTCTCGATGGACTTTATCATAGTTTGAATGTCGATAACATCATCAATGAAGATTAGTGGGGGAGGAGGATTTTTTTATGTGTGTTGAATTGTTGGTGTTTCAACTATATCCATAGAATTGTCTGTAGATTCTAATATTGCGAATCTGTTGTGAGTGGTAATGTGCCTTGTTGTCAGTTCGTTCTGATTAGTGTTTGCATCTTTTTTGACCGAATCAAGCTTACGTTTTTTTATGCAGTTGGTGTGGTTTTGAAGGTGGATGATATTATCATTATAATTTTGCCACGGAGGAGGTAGAACGGTGCGGTTGTGGTTTTGTTTCTGAGGGCTGATCTTGTTATTTGGGCCATCTTCGAGCTAGTTAATTCAAATTGAAATAACTAGTCGAGAGGCTATGATTTGAGTTAGAGAGTTGGAAAGTTGGATTTTCCTCGAGTAAGTTTAGAAAACATTTGGTTTGTTTCTGATTTTCACTCACTTTCGACAAGTAGTCTTTTAGTTTTACGGGACCATACCTCGGCTGGAGCCATACACTGGGCCCGGGTCCCCTAGAACCATAGGTGTTGGGATACGCCCAACCGACGCGCATGGTACCCAGTACCATGCTACCTGTATTAGTTAGGCCTGCAGGGGCTTCCACTCTTCTTAGGTCGAACGGGGCTTTTTCTAAGCCCTACCGTCTCCCCAGGACGGTTCCGGAGCAGTTGGTGCGCTGCTCACCCGCCGACGAACCGTTCAAGGGGTGGCGTTTGGGAGCTCCGACACCCCTTTAAACGGCCGCCTTGCCAGCATCTTGGCATCAACCACTGCCACCACGAGTCCAAACCCGAATTTGGCCGAGCAGAGGAGTCGCTACTCCTTCCAGGCTAACACTCGACCCCCGTGGTACCATTCTATGTCATTGGTGGGACTATCGTGTGGATGTAGGGCCACGTCACTGCTGGCTCGGGGACCTGCTTGCTAACCTTGCTCAGCAGACTCGGATGGAACGCACGTAAGCGGGGGCCTGAAAGTACTTTTGTACCCGGATCTTATCCCAACGGTCCCACCCTTGGCATCAGAATCGTGGGTGCGCTAATACCCAAGGCCACTTAGAGAGAGCATAACCGCGGTCAAGCGCATTACACTCCCGGCGACCTTCCAAGCGGTGTACATAGAGGACTCATGTAAGCGGGACGCTTGTCTCGATAGTCCTCCCTGGCTGCGGAATCGTGGGTTTGCCAGCCCCCATAGACTCACATAAGTGAGCCCTCCCTGCCATTGAGGGTCGTCACTTATTGTGAACTTCACTGAGCACTAGACACACGTGTGTATGCTTCGTATCGATTTTAAACTTCGTTTTATCCGCCGCTGTGTACAGATATGAAATATCATTGCGTAAATATAAAACAAGTTTACAAAGAAAGCAAACACCACGTGGTATTGAATGATTTTTCAAGTTGGAAAAGCGACCGAAGAAAGTGGAACAAGTCCGGAAATAACGACGATTTCAAGAACGACTTGTTTCGTCTCTTCGCAATAATATTATACCGAACGACGGCTGAATTATGCATCCGGGCAACATAAATCACTATGATAGTTAGCACAGACACTTAGCACGTGGCAAGGTCATAGGCGATCCGTCATTAATGCTTAATGGACAACATTAATTCGTTATTGTCGGTGGACGATGGTGGGAGGAATCGATAGGAAGTCGCTGGCGTAGCCGCTGTGAATTCATAAACGTAACAATATGTTGGCGATTGGTACGACGTTAACTCCGTTACCAGCCAGGAAAAATGGGAATAACCGTGGGGCTGGTGCAGAATGTCTCTCCGGATCAGAGACTTGAAAACTCAATAACGCAGGAAAACGCATCAAGAAATCTGTTGAAATAAGTGAAACACGATGTCGCCAGGTTTTTCGAGATACTTCCATGTCTTCGCACGCTTTTACGGGATTAACGTCAGCAACAATCGATCGGTGAACAGTTCGGATTGTGGATTATGGAGTAGTTCTTAACTTACTTTACCCTTACTTTATAATATTGAGCCATGTACGAAGATATTTTTACAAATTCCATATAGCTTAATGATATGAATAATACAAATCTTGTATCAGATATTATTTTTTATGCCCGCGTTTGATGTCAATTCAATTATATTCAAACGAGAGTTAAGAAAACTTAATTTTCTTCTTTCGAAAAGAGAACTTTTTTCAATTAACCTGACATGACTCTGAATATAATTTATTTAACATAGGCGAGAATTAAAAGGTCAATTGATCGTTCTATACGACATAAAATTATTAAATTATTAAAATTATATGTAGTTTTATTATAAACACCTTAAACTTATTGAAACTAAATAATGTCATTTTACAAAAAAAAAAAACAGATTATATACTTTTAATAATCTTAGAATTTTATGTTGTACAGAACAATCAACTGATTTTTTAACTACAACCTAGGTTAAAGAAATTATATTCGTATTATATGAGACGTTAGGTTAATTGGGAAACTCTGCATGTTTCTTTTTTAAAGACAAAAATAAATTTTTGTTTATTCCATGTTTGATTATAATTGGAAATTTATATGAGTTTTTTAAATAGAAGATTATAGTCTATAATGTGTCACTTATCGATAATTCGCTATTATTAGTAATTAATAAATGATTATCCAAAAGATCCCAGAGTAGAGTATGTATTTTTTAAAAAGACAAAGCACGTTATTTTCGACTGTGAGACGAACATTCGATCCCACTATTTCACTATTACGGTTCTTTCAACTTAACCACTTAATATTTCAGAAATCGTTCGAACCAGGACACTAAAAGTTTCTCTCTGGAGATTAATGATACTCTTATTTTTCGATAGATGTAAAATACAATATGAAAGCACTTAACTTTCCTGGCACTTCGATCCTACGGTATATCACAACTCAAGCACAGTACAATCGCTAAAACGAAGAATTAACTATATCCGTCAGTCAATTTTCTTTCTCTCTGACAAACGAAGACGATATGGTCACGTAAACATTCGTAAATTTATGCAAATTGATCGAAAACGAAAAACGCCGTAAAGGTTTTGCCAATCAATTTTTATCGGACGTATCTCATCAAGTAATAGAACAGACAGCTACGGAATTTATCACTCTCATAATACGTTATACGACACTATATTTCATTCCAGTAAATGTTAATCTCCTTTCTTCCTACTATCAATCACTATTATCACGGGAATTATATTCAGTTATGACAAAAGCGAATAACATTTAAATTATAGGTTCATCCATAATTACGTATCGCTCTACTGTCAGAAGATTCTGAATTTTTGTTTTACTACTATGATAAATTATATTATAGCAAATTTCGTCCAGATACAAAAATGTATTCGAATAACAGATACATCGCGAAAGCCTACTATAAATCAGAGACACAGAAAGGAATTTTATAATTTGAGAAAAAAAGAAAGGTAGTTTATTGTAGCGCTATAAAATATTCAACTTTTTCAGACTTCTTAAAACTATAGAATCTAAATGGGAGAAGAAATAGCGAGGAAAAATAATATCGGTCAAATATTCTTGGAATTCCTCTTAATAATCTCAATATGAGTTTGATGAAATTCAGTAATATAAATTGATTAGAAAAAAACATTAGAAACAAAATGTTGATGAACATTGATCCTTAATGAATTAAAGAATCGGCGAAAATGATTATTTTCACTCACGAATATAATTATCCATAAACTTTTCGCTTTAAACAAAGACAAGTATTTATACCGTATTTTATGTAGAGCAATAGCAGTTTGGGGTTGTATTTCAATAATTCTCTCTATAATATAAATGGAATATACTTGTATAGAGGAAATAGTGACAAAATAATAACTGTGATGTTCCTGGTATTAAAGGACACAAATAAGTCCTCAAATTATCGAGTAAATAATTCACGAAGAGAAAGATAACTAAAGACAATTATCTGTCGGATTATCCTTTATTCGAGACGATCCTCGAAGAAGTCGGAGGTCGATCGTTATTTCCAACAGCTTCCGCAATTGACATTCAACTACAACAATACCTAGAGAGAGGAGAATACTGGGTATAACCTGACAGAAGATCCCATGCGACTTTGGGACGGAAGTCTCGTTCGGTTCGCCTAGAAATTTAATAATACTTTGTACGTGGAAGCGGAAAGTAAAAGAATGTATAGGTACATACAGATCGTACACTGACAACAGCAGAAGGAGGACGAGCAAAGGACTGTGAGTAGAAAAGGGGCTGACCTTCCATTGATTAAATCACTCAGAAAATTCTACGCGATATCCGCCACCCGCCTACCGTAACCTCCGCACTTCTTCCATTCACCTACACGTGAAGAACTTTTGTCGCTCATTCCTGCCTCTGAATTCCGTTTTCGAACGCCGGTCGCCAAGTTAGGATTTTTTGATGTTAAGTTTCTATTCTCGTCACTTTGGTTGATCAGTTAGCAGATTGAAAATAGTAAGTTCTTAATGTAAGTACGCCCGGGGGGAGGGGATGATTTTCAGAACCAGATGAAATTTCGAAACAAAATTAGCGATTAAAAATTCGCAGCTCTGAAAGCAGAAAACTTTAACTTTAACTTGAAAATAATCAACTTTTGATGGTGGTATTTTTTGAGAGATTGAATTTTCAATAATCAATTTTGTCTATGTATTGAAAATAAGAACCTTCCAAGAGTGGTATTTTTAAAAGGAATAATTTCGGGAGATGGAAAAGCTTTTTGCTTCAAGAACAGTGAATCTTTAATTATTATTTGTGTCTGTAAATTGAAAATAATGAACATCGTGCTGTGTGGGGGGGGGGGGCGGGTGATTAAAAGAAGCAGAAGGAATCTGTGCGTTGCGATCAGTAAATTTTGAATAATAACATTTCTCTGTAAAGTGAAACTAATGAACCTTATATGATGGTATTTTTCAGAAGATTGATTTCGAGAAGTAGAAAGGATTTATATGTTGGAAATAGTAAGGTAAAAACAATTATTTCCATTTTAATGGGGAAATACGTGAGATAATTTTTTCAATTATAGTAAACTTATTGGTAATGGTAAAAGGTTAATTAACCTCTTAGACATACTCTGTTTTATGAGCATTGAGTTCATATCAGTGGTAAAGGGATGCACCTTAATGATGTTAGTATCCTTCGACAGCAGATATCTTCCTATCCATATTCCATGTATACTTTCTATATACATATACACGCATATGTATATGTATATATTATGTATTATATATTACCACGAAATCTGATGCTGTACCCGGCTTGCGGTTGACAAGGACTTGGAAATGACGTAGGGACATCGATGATATCATTAATGCTTAATCATGGATAGTGCTCCATAATCGTGTTACCTTTGTCCTGTACGAATATTAGATAACAGTCGATCACTCATCTACAAAGTCGCGGATCAAAAGGCTCAACTTACGTTCCACCGTTCAAAGCTTAGTGCTGCTATCAAGGGACTTTTGTCGTGAGAAAATCATCTATGTGAATCGTTGATTTCCTTAGAAACACGCATACTATTAATTTTATCTATAATTTCAAGTAATCCATTTCCTTCAAAGTATTTTACATTCCAAATATTCCAATGGCAGTAAATGTAGTATTTTTGTAATAACGATTTTTCGAAAATGAAGGGACATTTAGATGTTTCACCGTTTATTAAAATATTTATTAGAAAAACTTTTCTACTTTCGGAACATAAAATTCATTAATAATCGTAAAAACGTAAATAAAAATCATAATTAAAAGCTATCGCAAATTTGGTATAGTGTATTTATCTTTTAATAAAGATTCTGATAAGAATGAAGAAATAGAATGTTTAGAAAAAGTGACAATAGATTCTAATTGATTTTCAAAGATGAAAGAATATTTAAATATAATTTGTGTATATTAGAATATAAAAAAGACGTAATAATAGATAATGACATTTTCTATTCCTAGATATATATATTTTTCATATCAATTAAAATTAAGACATATTTTTCTGTATCAATAAAATTTCACGCCATAAACTATAAAATTTAAAGAAATAATAAAACATCTAGGGAAAGGGGCAACGTAATACTCAATGGATAGTGTGGATAACATAACTTTTTCAGGAACTGATTTCCGAGTCAATGAATCGGAACTGTATATACATTTCTATTTCTCTTTCAGTCACCCCAGTCTGTCACCACGGTCAGGTAAAGGTGTTCGGTGTAGCACGACAGGAAACCACGAGAATACCGTGCGAGCTCGAGGCAAATCCACCGGAAGTAACGTTTACGTGGAAGTTCAATAACACAATGGAGGCGATCGACATACCACAGGCACACGTCACCAGCGAACGAACACGTTCCACAGCCTCTTACACACCAATGACAGAGTTGGACTACGGTACTTTGCTTTGTTGGGGCACCAACGATCAGGGTACCCAGCTTGAGCCCTGTGTCTACCATATTGTGCCAGCTGGTGAGGGTTCTTCACGTTATAAATAGAGACTTAATAGAATATTATCATATTAACAAATATAATTTTATCCGTTCGATATTTTAAATCCATTCCCTTTATATTACTTTTTCAATTGCATGTTCGTTTATGAAAAACGTTTGCTTTGTATTTTTATTTTCGCTATATTCAATTTCTTCTAAATTTTGTTCTGAGACATTTTAAGATGGAGAAGCGAAACTCTCTTTTCCTAGATTATTTTCATAAAGAGAAGCATTTTTATAAACATACTGATATGTACCATGCTACTTTAAACACTTTGTTGATGCTGATACTTCATATAAAGAAATAACCCGCATTAAAAGTATTAAAGAGTTCCTACAAATTACAGCATCTATATTTTCTGTCATAGAATATTATCAAATACGATAATTAATGAAAACTTCCAAACAGCAAACCATAAATTCCTCAACACTGAAACAAAAAGAACATACTTTACGTTCTTTCTTCTGCTCCCTTTCAAAAATGGTTTTACCTAGCTAACAATCAAAAAGAAAAAGTAAAGAAAGTTAAATTCAAACATTTGGAAAAATATCCATGTTGAGAAATATCATGGTAAAAATGAACAACACTAGGAACAGCGGACAGTTTTTGTTGAACATTAAAACTTTCATTCTTAACAAGCGGCCAACGTTTCAAATGCGTCGAGATATTCGCGGCCGTCTTCGGATAATCCTTCAATTCCAAAGAGAATTCGCATTACCGTGAGTAGACAACGAGTAGAAAACGTTGACATAATACGCGTTGAAAATATACCTCCACGTGAAAATTCCATTCGGTTCTTGAAATCACGAAACGTGGCTGTTTTCACAGGAAAGAAGCTTCGCTCTTGATTATGCAGTTTGTAAGATGGAAACGAAGATTTTTAGTAAACATAAATCGTGAGGATTTATTGGCGGCGGAAAGGGGACTGGAAAACTGGCAAATAAGGTATAGAACTGCAGAGTAATCCTGGGAAATGTGTCTCCCGTGGGATGGTTGATAGACGTAAATTAGATTTAAAAAGTTTCCTCATTATGCAGATTAGAAACAACGACAGCCGACTTCGTAGCCGGACATCCGTTTCCTTTCCGGTGTCTCGCTCCTTTCTGCGTTTGACGACCTCTTAACGAAACGTTACGGGAAAGAACGACCACCCTTTCGTATTCGATCGAAGAAGTTGTGAAGTAGAATTTTCTCAATGTAACATATTGCCAAGATTGTTATAGAGAAACCGTAGATTCCTCTGTGTTCGATTCAAGAAATAAGGAAGTGGAATTTTCTCGATGAAACGCGTTGCGTAAGACAAATTAAACTTTGAAGATTCCTACAGAAAAGCCGATCAGTTCATTCCATTTGATCGAAAGAATGACAAAATGAAATTTGCCCAATGGGACATGTTACCTAACATAAATTAAATTGCAAGAATTGTTACGGACATAATTTTGAAGTCTGTTAGTCAAGTGATCAATCCTTTATTATAATATGACGAAAGTAAATCATCTGTAGGATTTATAAGAATTATACATATTATTATGAATATTACGTGCCTTCCTTTTTGGCGAACAACAAAATTTTTACAATACCTGTTCCTACGTACATTTCCTCACTCTTTTTTACTAGTTTCTTTAAGATTTTGATGTTGTATAGTACTTGCAGATTAAATTTCGCTCGTATACATTTAGCACTGTAAGTTTGTACGTAGAACATACAGTGACACGTATTTGAATATATTCAATAATATAGAAATTCTTGCTCCTTTTATAAATACCTTCCAAATTTCCGAATAGTTTTGTCTTTTACTGTAACTGTTTCCAAGAGAATGAATATATCTACTAAAAAATCTACGTATCTATACATCCATTAAAAATCTGAACGTCGGCTCCGCAAACATTTCCCAATTCCGTAAACTTTCACGAGTATGATGCCAACAGCGGATCTCCCGGACCACTTTCGCTAATTCCTATGAAACATGTGAAAACACGAATGGACTGTACCGTATCGAGGACGTGCGAGGATGTGACATCGTAGATGGCCGCGTGACTACGTGACAAACGCACTTTAGTACCGTGGGTGGGCATCAAACCAGTGAAATGACGCAATAAAAAGCGCTATTAAAGAGGACGTTGCATAAAATGTAGTCGTCCAACGAGAACTCAGCCCCATCTGGAAAGGAAAACCTAACTAAGCTCGTATCTGCTGATTAAAGACGACTGAGAAACGGCGTCGTCTGATAGACACCAGTTTCACCGGTTCGTACGTGAACCGGGAGACACTCGAAGATGGTCTCTCTTGCCTTTCAGTATTCAGTTCTCGTCTAAAGGAGGCAGACGTTTGTCGTCGTAGTTTCATCAACTTCGGACCGCTTCATCTCTTGCCTGCTCGACGCAATCACAGGTCAGCTATCCCAGAGAGCTCCCCTGCCAGGATACACCAAACGACGCTACGTCGAACAGAGATAGCTTTACAACGTCTTTAACGGACAGAGTTGTTACTTTTTAAACGATCGTGTTTCGCAAGCGAGAAAATGGAAGTTTCCGTAGGAAGGATCAGTAAAAGGAGTGGAAAGTGTGTGTACCAGATAAGACGTGACATGTTCGGACGTGATTTAGAAGTTCACATCGAATCATACTTGTGGAATGCTACATAGATCGTGTTGAATATTTTAAGGAGAGACATTTTAAGTAGAATTTAGAATTCTAGAATGCATAGGATTTTAAAGAAGCTTTCAAACATTTTATACATTTTCAAAAATTTCAATTCATGCTCGTAGTACTGTATTAGGATCGGTGGAATTATGCGATACATAAAATAGCACGAAACAATATGAAAATATAGCTACTTTGTTATATAGGTAACGATTTGTGGGCGGATATGTAGTTCCTAATAAAAATATCTCATATAAATTAACAATTTGGGAAAATATAACCGAAAAATATTAAACAATACTAAACTTCACCAGATATCAAAGTACACAAGTTTTTCGATAAAGATTCGAGATCTTGGTTAGAAGTGTATCAAATATACGATTGAAATGTTTCATTAATTTGACCGAACGTTTTCCTTCATAACTGCTTTACGCGTGGTTATAACATATTCTACCTTTTATTACAGTGGCTACAACCTACCCTTATTTTCCAATGAAACATTTTTAACGAGGCTCTATATTTCACTTTCTAATACATTTTTACACTCTTATGAAAGTACCATCGAATGTTACAAAAGTTGGATCTCTTTAAATAGTTTGTAAATGCTATAGTAAATGCAATAATGTACCACTAAAAAGAAAAAACTACTTTCTAAGCCATTATATATAATACATATGTGACACAATCTCACAAAGGGTTACTGAAAATACACGCTATGTTGCCTAGTCACTAGGAACCGTAGAAACTTGTGATTCGAGTCGCGATCGTACTAATTATTCGGCTTTGCAGGTCACCCAGACACGCCACACAATTGCTCTCTTCTGAACCAGACAACGAACTCGCTATACGTGGAGTGCACAGAAGGGTTCGACGGTGGCCTGCCGCAAAAGTTCACGATACAGGTGGACCGTGAGGTGGGAACCAGTAGTACGTCGTCAAAACCGAGCATGACAATCTACAATCAAACGAGCAAAGTACCGTCTTTTTCGGTGAGCAACCTCGAGCCTGGAACCACCTACGACGTACACATATACGCAAGCAACAGCAAAGGCCGCAGCGAGACGGTCCACTTCCGTGCAACCACGCTGAATCTGCCCGAAAGGCGAACAGGTAAGTTTCAATCTCGAGTTTCGATCTAACTCGGAATAATATTCAAAATTAATACACGAGTAGCCTATCTCTCACGAATAAGGATCAATCGTATGAGATCGATCGTTGAAATTAACGTGCCATACTCTTGTGACCTCCTTCGAGTATTGTCTGCTACGCTGCACGGCCTTGCATCGTAGAGCTCACATGATTATCTATATTTCTTCTTCTTTAATGCTCCCACCCCTGTTCGTCCTCCATTTTTCTGACTCTTTCTCTCTGTCACGAACATAGATATATACGCGTGGCCCGCCTCTTTCTTTCCATGGTTCCGTTCCAACCATTGATCTCTCTGCTGTTCCTCATCGATCCTCCCGTTCTACTGCCCCCCCCCCCGCATTAGAGAAATACTCTCTTCGGCCGGTTTATTTACGATCCACAAGGCAAGAACGAGCAAACGCTGCAATACACGCGTCGATGAGTCTTCCGTGGACCAATTTTATATACCTAGAAATTCGAAATGGAGCCTGACAGGGTTTTTCTCTAGAAAACTATTATGTTGCTGAAGAATTTTGACGGTTAAATGACGATTCGATGGTATCCTGTGATTTCCTACCTTTCCTTCTTTTTTCTTTTTCTTTGCTGTTAAGATTGTTCCATCCGTAGGCAGACAGAATGTCGTTTGCGTTAGGGATGAGAGCGAAGCAAAATGTAAAAATTTATTAGGATTTAATATTTAATATTAATATTAATTATTAATAATATTTAACATTTAATATTCTGATTTCCGTATATGTACACTTTTCAGATTGGTTTCAAATTTATAACCATCGTAACATTGTTACATGAGGTTTCAATTTTCAACGCTAATGTAATATGAAAATATTTTATACAACACATACAGCGTATATGTACAACATTTTCATAGTTATCAGTGCAGTACAGTTATCAGTACAGTTTATCATTAAGTGAAGAACAGGTCTTGCATCGTGTTGCAAAGCGTGCTTTTCTTAAAGAGTTCACATAGTTCCATTATCTTGATTGGACTGCAGTTTTACAAAGAAAAAGATGTCAGTTAGTGTCGATAGTGTCACATTGCAGCGTTTCCTCGGTCTCTGGTATCGTAGACGCACGATTAGGCGTTCGATATCGTTCGTTTCGACCCTCGATCACCATCAGTCAACCTAAATCGACGGACTTCCGGTCCCTGTCGAACTCGATTATCGTCCCCTATGCTCTACACAGTTCGCATCTTGTCAGCTATAGGGACTCCACGAACGAAAAATGTATCCAAATCACCTTTGTAACGATTGTACGGATTTGACAATGAGAAAAATCTATACATCTTTTTCTAAGTTAATTCCTTCTCCATTAACACTTTTCGTTCTCTTTCTCTCTTCTTTCTTATTTGGTACTCTATTCACTAGTTAGTTTGTGGAATTAATAAGGATGAAATAGAAATTAATCACTATAATTGGCGTTGTAATTTATGGGGATAATTAATTGACGGTAGTGGATTTAATTAATGGCTCGATTGTGGTAATAAACTTTATGGCGTTCACCTACGAATTGAACGAGACTGGTTCGCTTTCGAATTCGACTCTATGGAAGCATAGTGATATTGTATGGAAATTGAGTTACCTATTGAAGATCAGTTACGACGCCTTTAGGTTGATAAGAATGTCAATTGTTTCACTTGAAATCTCTGGCAGGTCGAACGATGTTCAATTGTTTAATATTTGATTGTTTGTAATTAATTAGCGACGAGAACTTCCTCTAGTCAAAATGTCCAATTTACTGTTTATTTGTCGAATGCTTCATAACAATCAAATCAATTCATTAATTGCTTAATCCTTTCAGGACAAAGTTTTTTAAAGAACATTTTTTATTAGGCATCGATAAAACGAACAAACGCAATCCTAGAGTTTAATAAAATTTAATGAATACGTAGTGTATTAAATGTAGGATTTAGTAAATATGCAATAAGCAATTTATATGTACAAATTTTCATAAAAATATTGATGAATACAATAAAAATGTCCAAAAGATGAATTCGCTTATTAAATTGTATAATATATTTGTTGTGGTAGAAGTTCAAATTTCATTACTTACGGATATATTTACTTATGAAATTAGGATGTAATAGCATACATTAATTAGAAAGCTTACACGTTTACTAAATTAGTATATTCGCTATAATATATGTTATTTATATATCCTGCTCAATTATATAAAACGGTGTTATCTATTAAACAATTAGTTTGTGGCAAAGTAACATACATTGTATTTTATAACTTTATTATAATAATCATTAAAATAGCAAGTATATTACTCATTCTTTTTTGGAATACATCAAAAGAACAAAGAAACTCGATTCGTCCCGTTTTTTAATTACTGGCTTTTTCTATTCTTCGGCATCCTGAAGTCCTAATCAAAAAGACTTGAAAAGTACTCATTGAAAAGTCCATTATTCAATTATTCAACAAAATATCAAATACAATTGTCCGTCCTGAATCGGTTAATCAATCCCGATATCATAAATCTCAAGTCAGAATCATATCAAACCAAAGAGAGACAATATATCAAATTAAAAAGAATCTGGAAAACAAATTCTTTTCTACTACATCTAACGAAAAGTAAATAAGAAAAATATTTACTGCATCTCGCACCTAATCAAACATAATTAAAAATCATAAGCATAACTTAACATTATGGCGAGAGGACGAAGCAGATGAATTACCAAGAAAATTATTGAGGTACAGGATAGAAGGGTAGAAAAATGGGATATTTTGGGAAAATCTCTCTTCTTTACGGGAGCCAGGAGACGAGGAGGCAGGTTCTGGAAAAGGAATCTCTCCTGTACGCCGGCAAAATAATTTTGTCCAGGATTCCGACTCTGCCAGATTGCGAGCACATTCTTTCTGCTAATTGCTAACAATTAACAGTGGAACCCGGAGTCAAGCTGGCCGTAAACGCAGCCTGTGTATAGTACGCGTTAATAATGCGTGGCTAATTGGGGTAGGGGGCTTGGGGGTGGTCGGTGGCCGTTCTCCTCTCTTGTCGTTGACTCAACCTATTCTGTTCGTTGGCTAACTGGAAATCGGTGTACATCGTTTCTGGCCGTTGGCCCGCGTTCTAATTCTGTCTATGCATTTTATTAACAACGAACAGGGAATTCGATTACGATATACGGTTTTTCATTTTTTTCTAATTCCATTAGAAGATGTTTTTGTATGTTCTTCGTAAATGCAGGCTATAACAGGAGAACATGACATGTCACATTTTTTATTTTTTACAAAAGAACGATTTTTTAAGCCACCACGTTAATATACATATTACCAAAATTGTATTTTTATTCGGTTTTGGAACTGAACACGTATTATTCCAAAATGATGTTGTGTATAATCTTAAAAACAGTGCTCGACATAATGTTAAAAAATTAAATTAAATATTATTTTCGTATATTTCGTTTCATCGTGCTCAGTTGTAAAATTATTTGATACTAAGGCTATATATTAAAATGGTAAAAATAATCAAGTTATAATCGTTCATAGGAATGTAGATCGATAAGTTAGTTTCAAGGTTTGAACGATCTATTTTATTTATCACTTTGTATTAAACACATTATTAACTAAATCAATTAAAGGAACATTTAGAGTACCATTTTTTATTTCTATATCCACTTTTTCTGTCTGTATATTTTTTTAGTTATTATTTTCAAGCAAATCATTATGACAAAAGTGTATGAATAACATTTTAATCTATTAAGCCGATAGAATATCTATTTGTTTGAATTCTACACTAATATCGTTCATAAAAGTAATCCTCTAGTTATTTTTGGTAGTGTATATTTTTATATAAATTTCTTTGACACAAGTTTCACATTCCAATCGTCGTCAATACTAATATCATAATATATTTGATTAAAATAGTTCATAATTGATCAAAAAGAACCTTCGATATTTGGTTTTAATCAATGGTTACACTCTTTACAAATAATTTTGCATTTTTATCGTGCCTGATTGCTGAATCGTTTGAGTTGGGTTTGATTTGGATTCGTAATTGATCAGAAAGCGTCTTTGACATTCCTATATACTTTTAATCAATGAGAGCATTCTTCATAAATGGTATTATGCTTGTTTGCAGAGTCGATCGAGCTAGATTCGATTTAGGTGGTTTATAATTGATCAAAAGAAACTTTCGATATTTGATTTTAGCTTAGTTCCATTTTATTCGACTTCAGAGCCGGCTAAATTAAGTTTGATTTAGGTTCTTCGTAATTGGTAACGCAAAATTCTTAATGTTTAATTTGATTCCTCATAGATGCTTTAACTTCAGTTTTCTCGGCTGGTAGCGTTGATTGAACTAACTAAGCTTAACTCGAATTTTTCTTATTTAAACAAAGCAAGCTTTTAATCTTCAATTTCATTTGTGTTCCAATATATTGTTCAACTTCGTTGAGCTTAATTATAGAATATCTTGAATTTACGTATTTCTGATGATACCTATACTTTTGCATATAATTTTATTTGACAACTTGATTCGATTAATACATTGAAAATTAGAAAACTAAGTGAAATATTACCAAAGATCATTGATTATGGTTTAATCTTCCGAATGTCATTCCTCTGAATTATTATACAAATATCAAAGGAAATTAAACGTCTATTAATATTAATAACATACTATATCCGAAATGCAATATAAAAGATAGTACTCTTTTTGCATTTCATTTCTGATATAATCGATATCTCGAAAAAAATAGAATACATCGTTTTCCTCTAACGGCAAAAAGCTGAAATAAAAATGCAGGAGTTCCGCGAATTTTTTTAACGATTCTTTTCGAGGGTGTTTCAGAGAAAAACGGGATTAAATGGCGTTTAAACATAGCACGACTATTCGATAAAAGTAACACGAGATTGTAAACCAGATAATTTTGTTTGTTCTCGAATGTAGTTGGATCTCTTGCGCGCAGTGGTTTGTGTCAATAAATGAGCTGGCAAAGTGTCAAATAGTACGTCAGTGATATGCGCTTCAACTGCTCTTTACAGTTCGGTGAAACAGAAAAAAGTAATCCTTTTTTTCCTTCATCATGTACGGTTACCTGTTTTAAACAAGATGATAATATTGCAACATATTATCGACTTTCTCGCGTTTAAAATGCAAATGTCTGTTAATCACATTTGTGTAAAACACTTCGATACAAAAATTTTAATCCATTTTTCTAACGTTGAATATTTCGGAATTTTACATTTAAAGCTTTTTTTCAAAATCGTGAGAAAAGCTTTAAATTTTTTCATTTCGAAATTAACGTTATGCTGAAATATTTATTATTCTAATATTTATATATAAATAAATAAAATTCTCTTGTTATAATAATAACGATAATTAAATGTTTCACTTAAAAATTGTTCATGATCTACACCTTTAATTCTTCCTACAGAAATTTAAACTTAGATGAACTATGAATCTATTGTCTAATTATAAGCGAGCAGTGACTGAAACAATAGAAATGTTGCTTTATAGAAACATTATACTATAGAAATTATACTCTTGATACTTCATATACTATCATGAGTCATCTGCATTCTGCGCATTTTCGCACTTTCAAATTTCTCATAAATGCTTAAAAACCCACCATCCCTACTAATCGAGCCGTTCACAGGTCAAAGTAGTCGTATACAACCTCATTTTCGAATTTTTTTTTAAATTTTGTTTTTAATTTTTAAATTTTCATATAATTCCAGCTAATTTTCCCTACATATCGTTTTGCAAGATTAACCGATTTGACAAAGAAGTGGTTCAATTCCAGACGAACACTGACTAGGACGATAGGAATGTATTAAACGAATATTTATTCATCGAGACAGTCAATATCGTTGACTAACGTTGCTCGATTCTCACCAGTCGGTTTATTGGCTCGTGCCCTCGTCAAACTCGAATCTTCACACGCCTTGGCGGGACGAGAAAGAGGACAGGGGAAAAAAAGATCCTGTCTAACAGTTCGGGCTCGTTCGCACGTGTAAACGCTTCTTCCATCGAGCCAGACGAATATTTCGTTCGATAAAATAGCCACCTCGCCGTACTTCCGACACGGACTTAGCCTCGAAACGAAAAGCCAGACGCCTGTTACGCAACGTGTTGGTTCGAACGGTTCGATATCGATACCGACCTGTCTAATCTTATGGCGGATATCGATTACGCTTTGACGTTTATATTAAAACACGTTCGTGCACCGAATGAGAAACGTGAGCTGGGGCAGGTTTTCGGCTGGAAATTTGTTGCGATCGAACTTACTTAAAAAACGAGGGCATCCGGGATGTTGCTTAAAAATCGGTTACGTCCGTCGCAATCTATCTGGAATTTCTTCTTTCAAGGAAATTCTTTTTGGATTAAACGTGATGCATACGCGATGGTTTTTCATTTATTTTTGATGTACTGAACGTTTGTTTCATTGGTCGAAGTTTTCAAATTGTTCGATAAATAATGGTGGACTTCCATTTTAACGATAACATCGAAGATAGGGACTGATTAAATAGTGGTGAATTAAAACGTTGTTGACATTAAATATACTGAATATGTATCGATTATTTTTTATAGAAACTTGTTGGATTACAATTAATTTCACCCTTTGACATTAGTTATACATAGTTGCATATAATTAATTAAGATAAATAGATATACGTAATTACATTTCTGTGACAATAAAATGCCAAAGTACCTCCATATACTCAGTAATTGCAAAGACAACAAATCTGAAACTCATTACTTCGATAAATATAATAGTTCTAATATTAAAATAATTCTATACAGTTTAACCTTTACAATGACGAAAAACCGGGATACTATCGAAAAATCGACGAAAGCAACGAAAATTCCTTTCGAAAAGCCCTTCACTGCCTTTTTTCGCGAAACAAAACCAAAAGAGAGAAAAGAATCATCCGACATGAACGTTTGCCAGCGTTGAGCACATCACCAACGCCGGACAAACGGAATACGGAAACGCGTTATCCAGGAACAAAGGACCGAAGTAGTCCCTTCGACCGGACAAAAGGAAAGCACCCCTTTGCGACGCACGGCGCCGCTGAAAAACTTATCCCAATCTCACTTTGAATCTCTATTTAACCCATGCCTTAAGGAGTATCCACAAAGGGGGCAACAAAAATTCTAGCACCAAATCAGTACCATCCCAACTGTACAAAAATGAACAAAGGAACGAACACCCTCTTCATTCTCTATAGAGTGCCACAAAATATTTGCAGAGTTTATAGGATCGATTCTAGATATCAAGAAGAAGAAAGATGTTCATATACAAAAATGTCTTTTAAAGCATATCTTTTAAGTTATAAATAATTTTTCGTTGAGGGAGAAATAATACTAGCTACGCAAGCAGACACAAATACAAGCTTAGCTCACATCCCAATCAATTAGTAAAAACGTTTTGAGTAGAAAATGGAGCAAAGATCGGAGTCCAGAAATTCCCGGCATATCGACAGACCTCCTAATGCAATTTAGTTGAGTTCAAGCTAGCCCTCAGTAAATATAAATAACGATAGTCAGCCGCTGAGCAAGTATCTACGTATATTGTCAACGTTCCATTGCAAAACTTACTTATTGTCTTAGACAGACTGTAAATAATCTGGAGCTTAAAAAAATTAACAATTTCGTTTTAAAAAGTAATGGATTTATTTCTATGAATTCATTTATCGCAGCTAGATGATATAAATAATAGAAAATTCCATGATGAATTTCAAAAGTAATATTTGTAACATCGTCACCTTTAACTTATTAGCGTGGATAATTAACAAAAAAAGAAAATAGTAAGGAACATAAGAAAAAATGAACTAGAGTTTATTAGTGTGACTCTTGAAAGATTCATATGTGTACTTAACAATCATATAATAGTCCATACCCTATGTCATTTATCTAAATGAATTTTAAACAGAAAAGTATGAAATACGAATAGGATCAAAACAGTTCACCAGCTGGTTCATCAATATCGATATATGAGCCGTTCACGGGCTAAAATAATTAACTGCACTTTTTGAAATTTTTATCAATTTTAGCGCCAAAGCACTCGTACAATTTCATCGATTTTCCAATTTTTTCTTTTTTTTTTCTTTACCAAATTAACCGAGTTTGCAAATGAGTGACTCATATTTCTACCATAGAACAAAGTTGTTTATAACTTGCAAGATATCCTTCAGACGACATTTTCCTGTAAGGTTTTTCCATCGTTTAGATGTTTAAAATCGATCCTATAAATCCTAGAACTCAGTCAACGTAAGTCAATCTTTCATGAAAAATGACTTATACTACCCCCTTATAAGAACACCCCTTCATTGTCAAAACAGTTTAAACGTTCTAACAATGACAGGGTCCGAATATAAAAGACTAACTTGCACCAATTAATTTCTGAACCATCAAAATATCTCTCACATATTTTGTGACACTCTGTACATAAGAAGGAACCCCTCGACTCCCCCTCCCTTTTACCCTTGTAAAATCCGCCGATGTAGCTGTAGAAGATGGCTGAGGCTGGTGTGTTGTGCCCGGTATGGTAGCAGGTGAGAGGCTGGCGCAACCTCCACCCCCGGAGAATTGTACAATCAGGGAAGAGAGTCGGACAACGGTCAGGGTGAGCTGCGCCGAGAGCGAGTACATCGACCCGCGCACTGCCACCTATGTGCTGCAAGTCTTCGACGCAGACACCAGGCGCCTATTGGCGTCTGCGACTAGCATGACGCCTAGCATGCTCGAGATCACCGATCTACCAGCGGAGAGGAGTTACTCAGGACTGGTTCTCTCGCTGAGGATCATGACGGAGCACGCGATGAGCGACGCCACGGTTCTTCACAGCCCGCACTTTGTTCAGGAGGGTAAGACACAGGAGCATCAACGATACCCAGGTAGGGGCCAGCTAGTGTTCGATTTCGAGTCAGCGTGCGCCATCCGTGGACCACATATAAATTCTGTCTAGAACACTGAGCCAGAACACGATCGTGGTCCAGATCGTCCCTATATTTTCATTGATCTTTCCTTTTCTATCGGGCAATTGTTGTTCTTTCTTTCACTTCCTCATTTTTTTTTTATTTTTTAATTCTCCTGCGAATTGCAATTTGTTTCATTAGTTATTGATTATCGGAGTACTTCTCGGGGGATTGTGTAATATATTTGATGGAAATTTCTGCACTTGAGGCTGAAAACAATTATTATTTTGTAGAATTTTGGGAAATGTAAAATACCTGGAACATTGAGAAATGTAGACTCTTTGGAAAAATATTTGAATAGTTTTGAGATCATTGAAGTCGTGGATCGTCCTTTTCCTTCTGAAATCTGACTATCCAGTGTTTGTATTATGATCATTGAAACGTTCTTTTTTTTTTAATTTGTTGAAATTTATTTCCTCAATCTCTCGAATGTCATTCATTAGTAGTAACGAGGATCATTTTATCGCGCTTGTTTCAAAATGAATAAGGATATTCTTTTTGATATTGTGGACCAATTGGCTCTCGATAAGGATAGATTCTATCAGAAATGTGGAATCTAACTCAGTGTTAACCCAACTGCCGAATTAAATGTTGAAGTTCGAAATAGTGGACCATCCACTCTGAACTGCTCGTAAATTGAAATCCGATCAGAATTGCGTTCGAACTAGTTAGCCTGCTTGATTTAAATGTTGCGCATCATCGATATCGCAGCTCATCCTATCGATCCTGTTTCGGTGTCCGACCAACGAATCTTCGTTTTTAAGAACGCGATTGTTTCAAGCTTCTCCTGTGAATCACCTTTTTAAGATCGTTTCATTTTATTTTCTTCATTATCACAATAAAAAATTTCTTGTGTTCCAATTCCTCAGCATGTTGTAATTTTTTAGCGACATTTCGATTTTTTCACATTTTTCGACAGTTTTACATTTTTGATACAATTCTAAAATATTAATTAATACAGTTGACTGCTAACAAAATATGGCTTTTGCCCTATTGAACAGGCAATATCAGTTAACATTAAATTCTTTTGCATAATAGAGACAAATAAAATTTTCGAAGTAAATTCTACAAGTAACAAATCTCATTATTCTATTTGACGTACTATAATAAAATCGTGGAAGAGAAGTAACCTACAACTTGCGACTTATCGATTCACAAATATCATTAGTTGATAAATTATTATACAAACGGAATATATCGTCAGAAATATTCTTCTTTTAACTAATAATATTTGCTTTAACGTCATTCGCTTATTGTTATTTTTGTCTTTCTAAATACTTTTATCTGTCTTTATGTCGAAACATGAAAACAACAACCCAACAATTGCGTTAATAGTTATAACTGAGAGTTAATAACTAGGTTGTCAAAAATTTAAACAACCCAACGTCAGCAATGGAGAATCTATCACAAAAAGTTTGTCAGGTAACAAACTAATTTTATAAGATTTATTTGATTGCGAACATCAGTCTTGTTATTACATATTGACTTTTACAATACAACTTAATCGTCTCGTCGCATTCCACAATATAGCTATCACGAGGATAAAGATTAAAGTTATTGCAATTCGATCTGTCCTTAATTTTGTAATTAAAATATACCTCATCAAGAATAAGTGTTCGATGCTTTTTAATGGTACTATACCTCACATTTCTATCACTTTGATACAAATTCTGCACCATAACCGAGTAGCTTTAGAGTTAAACCCCAAATGCAAAATTTATTACATGTTTAGCTTCTATTCATGCCGCTGTACCTCATCCAAATATTTCAAATCGAACAGAAGAATTAAATAATCAGATGTCACTACCAAGATAGTCGTTAGTACAAACGAACATTCACGTTAGCGTACCGCTGTCAGTTAGGTCGGTGTTCGACATTGAATCGGCCATGGAGAAGAGCATCACAGTATCAAATTATGCTGTCAAACGTGTCCCCGATAGCTAATCCAGAATTCACGATTAGCCAACATAATCCAGACTTAATCTGGGATCAAGCAGAGATCGGTCGACCAGCCGTTTTAATCATTAAATCATTGGATCATCCTAGGAAATCCGACTGAAAATCTGATCCAAAATTAACGCTCGCCTACGCCGGAATTAACAGAAAACCGAACACCGGTGCAGCGTAAACACGGAATCAAAATTATATATAAACTCGTGGAAATGATCAGCAACTTCACCTCCAGTCAATGTCGACTAACAATAAGAATGTGTGATGTTACCACGATTTAAAACTAATCTCTATCGATCAGCCGAATAGAATTGAATTCTGTTGTTAAACCGTTGGATCAACTTATCGTATCCATTCCATCGATGGAAGTACGATTCGAGATTAATCTACCAGTTGATCGCCGATTTAGATCGGTATTGAATTGTTCTAGACTGAAGGATGAGTGAATGAAATAGATTTTGTTGAGATATGTAATAAAATGTGAGGATCGCAGGAAATCGATATGATAAGTCTATTTTCGTAGATTTTAACCATTTCAACTTTCGCCATTCAATATCTGAAAGAAAGCAATACAACGTAATTGAAAAGGGGGATAATGTATCGAGTACAGAAAAGATAGAAAATTGATAAATGATATAGATCAAGGATTTTTGTTATATTACGATCCATACTTTTAAAATGTTCAGGAGGATGGGGAAATACAGATTTAATGCAAAAAGGTCAGCGGAAAAATGTATTTTTTAAATACACGCAAAGACTTTTATATAAAGACTGCCCCTACTTATATGCTCGCCAATATATATATATATACTGCACAAAAGTTAAGCCCTTGTTGTACGAATATAATGTTATCTCTTTCTAAGAGGAATAAATTTGGGTAACTAATTCTGCTTATACACGGAAACTAATGAGCTTTAAATGACGATATTTTTTAGGGTTGAGGGTTAAGACATATTTTAATATATGAAACATTTAAATATTCCTTTATCTTCAAAAGACTACTAGCGCATGAGAATTACATTTGTGACAACACTATCTAAGCAAATAAAACAAATATATAACTATGGAAATATGAAAACTAACAACAAATTAATGACCAGAAAAGCGATATTCATCTTAAGAAATCCACAAGTCATACAAATATAAATTACTGCATTATTTATTTAAAAAATTTAATTTTAGATATCGATAATCGAATTTTCAAAAAACATTCTTCCTAAATATCATAAAGGTATATCTAGAAAAATTCACAAAAATTAACAATATGAACCCAGCTAACAACACAAACCGTCAAATTTCACCAAACAAAGAAACAAACTAAAGAAGCTAACAAACTCGTCTGTGCTTTCACTTTCATCGTAACGATTAAGCCATCATCAGTGGTTCTACGTGGTTTACGGTGATCAAATTTATAGACGAGCGTTAGTCGACGTCGTGTGTCGTGTCGCCGGTTATTAAACGGCTCGTAGCTGTGTTAATCGTTAAAGTGAACTATAAATGGGCCGCGGAACCTGATTACAAAACGTCTTTCAACTAACCATGGTTTATGCGCGGCCGCGAATATGCAAATGGACGGGCTCTTTGCAAATTCGTGGCAAAACGTTCCCGCGTATACATCCTGTAAACGGTTAGTATGTACATAGCAGAGAAGTCGGGAAATTCCTGGTTCCGAGGGTTACCACTAAGACGACCGCGCGTACGTGAGGACCAGCTGTAGAGCGTTCAACCGAAATTGGTCTGTGGCCAAACGCGATCCTCCGCGTCATCGGACTTTAAGAAAGAGATAAAAGAGAAGGAAGAACGGAAGCTCGATAAACTCTCTTACAGAGAGAATCGTGTGCATACGATAGCTCACAGAAATACCCTACCGACCATAACTAGGTATATAAATATTTATTACATGTCATACGCGTTAGGAGCACGAGTATTGTCAAACACTTTACAAATAGAATAACTTTTTTAACATTGCAACAAACGATTTGAATTTTTTTGAAAAGTTAGAAGACTTACTCTACTGGATGAAGCGTCAAACAAAATTTTGAAAAAATTACAGATTGAAATTGCAAGAAAATCTATATGGGAAAAATCTTGTTTGGAATTGATGTAAAATAGTCGCAATACTAATAAATGATATTTTAACTTGTTTTTCTATCTGATAAAGTATCGAGATGAAAAACTTTTTCACGTTTTACGTTCGGATTATTCCGTTATTCTCTTACTTTTTTTTTGTTAAATAAAGAGACCATCGCATTTTATGCAAAGAAAGGGTATCGTTTCAATGGTAAAGGCAAATATGCTAAAAAACTCGCAGTTGATTTTTCCATCGCTTTAAAGCTTATAACGATGAAAATCCCCTCCTGGACAAAACGAGACAAAAAACTATCTCAATTTGCATTGTCAAATAGAATATCGTATTTCTGTAGGAAAGAAAAACAATAATTTAGTTATTTAAACACTTTCTCTGATTTTAATTTTGAGAGGTACTAAAGTTCGTTCTCCGATTTTAATATATACAACGATCTCGTTACTACGCGAGTAACCGTACCAGACAAATTATCCTGTATTTAAAAAGTATTTTCAAAAGAAACAGAGAACCTAAACTACAAGAATATAAAATTGCTTTCGGATTAACTGCTTTTCATCCTGGTAATAGCAGAGATACTGATGACACGTCTATGTTGAATCCAGCCTGCTGCGTTTAATATCAACTTAGAATCACAGAAGCAGAACAAGAGGGCTACTCGTTTAGAGGAGTTTGTAAATTTAAGTGAATTCTGATTAATCTCGAACTTGAGTGCGAAGCGTAGTTCTGAACAGTGCATCTGAATCCCAGATTCATTGCTGGCGTAACGATAATTCACGATCTCTGCAAACACGTCGGACCACCTCGGTGTAATCATGTTTTAACGCGAAAAACTGTGCCGAACCTCATCACGTTCCCATCGTAAATTGAAACGGTAGTTCCTGTCTAAATTACGAGTATTGTAAAAATAACAAGCTTGAAATAAGCGATACGATCGTGTAGAATTAAATTGGAAACGTGCAGTTCAATTTTACGTGAACGATGAGAGGTATTTATTCTGACAAAACTTCTGACGACAAAACGACGGACAAAAACTTCTGTGACAAACATAGAAAATTTGAAACACATCTTACAAAATTATTTCTTGACCGGACAGATCCAATTATATCCGTAACACGAAATACATACCACCGATGTTGACAAGTTTTTATTCCAGATACAGTTGAAATTTATGCACCTGTAATACTTCAAATTTATTTCAATTCCTATTAAACGTATGTTTATATGTAATGGCAATGTAACATAAATAATGGTAAATTCTGAAGCAAGAAAACAGAGTTTGTAACAGCATCGCTTTTTCGTACTCTTCAATTTACAGAATTAAATATACTTTTCTAAAACTGAGAATTTCCTCTGTCGTGTATGATCTCAACTTCTTCACTTTTTTGTACATAAACGCATAATTTTTTAGATCGAATGAGATATGAATCGCTAATCAGCCATTCTATACGGAACAACTAGACTGTAAATAAAATTCAAAAATGAAAAATTCAAACAATGTATTTTTTTAACTATATCCATAAAAATATAAATTTACGTAAATATACGCAGTTTAGTAATAACAATCTAATAAAGTACTTTTTCCATACTTCAAAATTTCATTGGTCATTCGATGAAAAAATGGAAAAGAAAAAAGGGATAAAACTCAATTTCGTCTATCTTCCGATCCATTTCGAACGTTAACACGACGATCGATCCAGAATAAACTGAATCGGCTAATTGGCGGTTGGACGTCCACTTACATGGATCAACTCGAGCAACTGAGGACCGCATGGCATAGACACGAACACGAGCGGACGTGGCAGTGTTACATTGGTGTAGAGATATAATCGATTAATCCGAAATTAGCTGCATCGGTTAATCCGCTCGAGGCAGTTGGCGTCGAAACGAAATCGACGTTTCCAATCGGCCGCGATTAACGTCACCATCTCTCAATATATTCCGTAGAACGTAATATGAAACTAAAGCAACCGAGAAAATGTTACACCACGATGCTTAGTATAGGCCGTATTTCTAACCGTCGCTCGCGGTTCTACAGCGTCACAGACAGATTGTCTTATCTGCCCGACGAAAAATATACAACGTATTGACGAGCGCATAGTTGTCACCTAGCAGCGAGTTCTAGAAACGTCGATTTTGGACCGTTATTTCATACACATAAAGAAGGTGGCATATGTGATCGTAGGCGCAAGCGGTGGCGTAATCCGAGCGTAATGGGGGGTCGTCCCTCCGAGAAGACAAAGAACTGATCTAAGGGCAATTAAAGATTCAAACGGCATACATCGAGAGGTCTGACGAATAAAGTCGCTAAGTCTAACGAATATCGAGAGATATCACAAAGTTGAGTCGAATTTCTGTAACACATTAACTGTATTCATCGCTAAATAATTTATGACGTTTTTATTATATAATTTATTGTTAAATATACAAGCTACATTAACCTGTTAACACAATGTTAAATTCATTGAACTACCTCTGTTATCTTAACCGAAACAGGAGAACGACTAATTCGCGGCGTCGATTATACGAATCGTAGCGAGAATTTACGCCTCCCGCTGTCGCGTTTTCCTCGCGATCGCGTCTCTCCGTGAACGATCGTAACAGAAAATAATCTATCTCTTAAAAAAGGGGAAAAAAATACGAAACGACAAAAAGTAGAAAGAAGGATAAGAAAAATTAAAATAATTATGTGACGGATTTTCACGTTTAAGGTCCCTAATTATTCCAAATTTCTTTCGTGGTTACCTTTCTGAAACTCGTGCATTTCCTTCCTTTTATTATCCGAATAGAGAATTTTCTATATTTAACTATGAATAACTTCTAAACGATATTCGAAATTTGTATTTCAATTCTAAAATCCTAATTAATCTTTATATTCACTGCTAAAATATAGCTGTTCCTTCATTCCAAATTTCTTCGTTTCTTTCGTGCCTTTATTTTTAAAGAGCCAATTATTTCATTGAAATTCCTACTAATTAATCTCTAATATATTTATAATATAATTTATCCTTATTATAATATTCTTATTTATGACTATTTTCTACTGATTCGAGCCTCTCTTGCACAAATCAACTAAAATTATTAATGAAACTTTGCAAGTCGCAAGTTATAAGTTCGGAAGATTACTAAATTCTTTCATATAACAATTATAGCAATAAAACAAATAGAATTTTAAGAGCAAAATTTTAAAAATATCAAAGTAGTGTCAATAGAAATTAACTGTCTGTCAAAAAAGGACGAAAAGAAGACGATAAAAAGAAAAATAGGAGAAAGGGGAAAAGAGGGAAGAAAATTTAGTCAAAATGTCGATTGGGATTCGCACGATGGAAGTCGACTTATCATTTGAAAAGTTTCAAAAAGTGACAACACTATGGAAAGGGTTGAAGCGGAAGTGCCTTTACGATCGTAATCCCGGAAGCGTACATTTTTACGAGCCTGTCACGAACGTGTCACGATCTTTTTCTCATTCTTTCGTACTATAATGTCTATCTCTTTCTTTCGTACCATAATGTCTACCTCTTTCTTTCGTACCATAATGTCTACCGCTTTCTGTCGCACTATAATGTCTACCTCTTTCTTTCGTACCATAATGTCTATCGCTTTCTATCGTACTATAATGTCTATCTCTTTCTGTTTTGACTGTGCCCCGAAAACTCGGTGGAAATCTGTCCGTACTTTTAGAACGTCATCATTTATTTGACGCGTTTCGTTCATTCATTTGTTGAGGTAGCGGTGCACTGAATGGTTCATTTTCGTCCTTCCATCCTATTGTCTTGAAAATCGGTGTTGTTGTTCGAGGGGAAACGATTTCCACTGCGGAAACAGAGGAGTTTTTCTGGAGAACAATTTCTGTGGGCTTCTTTCCTTTGGAAACGTTGCAGGAAAAGATTTCAAGGTTGTCTCCTATGTTCTTATTCGATGGAATTGTCGTGTAATTTTTCTTATGTATGTAAGCCAAAACTCCACTTTTTCATTAGTTTACGATTTTATTAATACACGATTAACATTCAACTATCAAAAGAAATATTTTTCGCTTCAATAAGTTCATTTATCGCAAGAAGATGAAACAGATAATAATAATATTTCAAGACATTAGAAAACAGTGTTCGTATAATGACATCATCATTTCCTCATACTTTTCAATTTATGAAATTGACCAGTTGGCTTCTGAATGGCTCATATAATAATGCTACTAAATTCAGCTATAGGTTATTAACAATAAGTATATTATCTGCGTTTTATCTGTGATTCTCAAAAGTATCAACTTTACAACAATCTATACCACTCTCATGATCTATCAGCTAGAAAACTGCTCACAAAGAGTGTCATTCACAAAGGTGACGATTTTCTAAATAAAAAATAAAGCTTTCGTTTTTCTCTGTAATAGAGTAAAAAGGCTAATTCGTGGAGTGATATAATGTAAAGGAAATTGGAGCACACGATGAGTCGTGGAAAGAACAGTAGAGAAATAGGTGTTGAAGGGCACACCACCATCAGGAGAAATAGATATGAGATATTCTCTGCTTGCAACGTGCCGCGCTTTCGCTTCTCATCGTAGATCTGTGTTTCATCTGCCTCTCTGTAGACACCTTGGCCCTCTTACACAGTTCAATTAATATTATCAATGAAATTGTACAAAATCACAAGTTGTAAATTATCGATATCAATTAGTGCTAATAATAGCGTACAATAAATAATAAGCAGAAATAATAAAATGGTGCAAATAAATTTGGTAATGAAATTGTTAAACTTCTGAAATAGGGGGGCTTATTTTTCTTTGTTAAAATCGAAAATTTTAAAAACTATTTATGCGATAAAAGTCTGTAGTTTACAACTTGTCATTTGTAAGTTCATTAATATTATTAGTTTATAAATTATCGTGCAAGAAGGCCGTTGTCATTGCATGCGAATCGTGAAGTTCTGCTAACGGTAATTCTAATGTAGTGTGGAACAGGCCTTGATGACGCACGGCTTCTTTTCACTGTCATAACGAACATTGTGATGACGTTGGACAAGGTACTAAATTAGTTTTTAAAACGTATATTGTCAGCACTGAATCTACTTAATTGATTATGATTAATCAGTGAATCAGCCTGTATATTGTCAGATTCGTTAGCAAATTTCTTGTATATTGAAGTCTTAATGAAATTTTTAATTTAGTAGAAAATTCGTCTAATGAAACCTCAACAAATATCTTAACACGATCGTTGTTCATAGATCTTCGTACCTTTCCGAGGATACATATCCTAAATTGATTTTGAAAGCCTTGATGTTACTATAATAACTTCATCTTTAGATTTCATAATCTAGATATCAGTAGCAGCATTCGTTACGATACTTTCTTAACAAAGAATATTAGATAAGAAACACTGTTACGTAGGAATGGAATGTTTACACAGAATGTCTATTTCAAATATTTTGTATTCGAAGGATGTAAAACAGAATTCGTGAAATACATTAAAACGTGACCATGCGCGCAATCCAAAAATATATAACGCGATCCCAGTGTGAAATATTTGTACGATGACGGTTTCCCTTATTTTAGGCTGAAAACGGGAGTATTATCGTCGCGATCGAGAACAACGATCAGCCCTGCGATGATATTTTATTTACACAATTGTGGATGGCTAAATACGAAACTCATTGGACCATGGTTAATCATCCCAGTGCTCGTTTATTATAAAGATATTAATCCATTATTAACTGGAATGCGAAGGGAGAACGTAAATCAAATCGAAACTCGAAATTACTCGCACACATGAATCACGATGGCGCTTCAATGACCTTGTTTGTATTTCTTACGCCAACCATTTTTTATTTTACAATATAACAATTCGATTTCTCAACATGTAGTTTTGTTGTGAAACGAATTAGAAGAGAATTTTTGTATACAGCTAAAATTTTATCACTCTGTTATTATAACGTGTGTATAGTAACTATAATAAATCTCCTTTAACACTTACTATTTTTTACCAGAATAAAGGAACGGTACAATGTTCTTCGATAATATTAATGCTATAAAAGAAGTTTCATACACAAAAAAGATAATAAACAACCGAAGAAACTGATCTCTAGAGTGCTCAAATTTCACTCTATCCAAATCCAAAGAAAGTAACGCGAATAATAGTTTCGGAGGAAAGAAGATACATATGTATGCGTATATGAAAATCGTATGAAAAGCTACACAAGCTACTTGCTAAATAAGTAGAGCTTTAGACAATTTCACCATTTTTCTGACTATAATGTGTCTATACTACTTGTCTGATCAGATCTGGTTCTCTATTTAACCAAGGAGATCTATTCCAGTGACATCTTTATTCTATTAATCTAACTGGAATCAATCTTACTCCATTGCTTTTTGTTCTCATTTATTATCCAGATAATCAATTAGTCTTTTGTTTAGATACTAATTCTCTTTCCAATTCATCTAATCCTTCCGACTCGATTACATTTAAAATTAAAAAGGTTAGCCATAGACCTATAATTAGAAGAATCAAATTTCAGATATATCAATAGCTAAATCATTTTTTTTTAATGATTATATTGCTACGATAAATAAAATTTTATAAAATAAGAACTGCTAATAAAATTTTCAATAAAATTATTTCATTCCCAGTTATAAGTAAATATGTCAATTTTTAATGAGATTTTATTCTCAATAAAATAGTCATCAGTAAAGTTCAATGACGTAAACTTCCAAGATTTGTTTTTACAATAAGTTTCTAAATTTGTGTGACAGATCATCGTTGAGTCGGATTCCATCACCAATCACGAAAAATGTGTATTTCATAAATGATCCTAAAAATCCATAAAATCGTATCCACGACAACAATAATGGAAAAATTTCATTTTCAACGGTTGTAATCGCAAGGAGAGACGTTTATGAGTGTCTCGAGAAGCAATCCTTTCGTCCCCCGAACAATGAGATCCCGCGAAGAAAAGGAAGAGAGTAGAAAGACTCATGGTACTTACCATGATTTCCAGCTCTGACACCGGTGATGCTGTCGCTGTCTGGACCATTGCTCGGCGCTGTGGTCGGAGCAACGGCAGGCCTTCTACTAGTGATCTTTGTGATAGTTCTGGCTGTGAGATTACGGTATCGACCAAGGACTCAGGAGGACAAGGATTCTCACGACGACGGCGGCATGGCGAATCTAGCCGCGTCCGGAACCAGCAGTTCCTCTCCACGTGATAAATCGTCAACTCTGCCTCTCAACTCCGACAGCATCGAGAGCTTCGAGAAGGACCCAGATATAATTCCTCACGCTAATGGTAGGTAATTTAATAAGCGATATATTTTAACTAAAGTTGATAATATATGTGATTATCGGTTAGCACGTTGAGAAATTTCCAACCATTTGATTCTTCGATTATAATACCTATATGGTTACTAAAATTGTATGACAGATGAGGTTCTCTGAAACCTAAAAAGGAAACGAGAATTATTATACACATTCTTTCTACTGAAAGAATGACTAGATTCTAGCTAGTACCATATATTCACGAAACAATTTATTTTGGATACATACAAAGACACAAATGAAAATATTATACAATGAGAAATACTCGAACTAAATTTCGTCCATAATCTTCTGTTGTAAATTAACAATGTAAAAATGTTACGAAAATTTAATGGTTATGAATTAATAATTGGTTTCAGGGTTAACTAGACATAGTTTTATACTAGAACTAATTTTATATCATTATTTGTTTAATGAGTTTATGCGTTTAATGAGTTTGTTTAATTGATCAATACAAATGTGAAAAATTAGGGTGACGTTTCATTAAGAACTCAATAGGATTGAACAGTTAAAAACCAATTGCTTTGACGATACAGCAAGAAGCTATTATCCTCAGTGCATTAACAATCATTTTGAACTCTATATTGCCACAGAAAATTCTTACGCCGAGCTCTGCAAGGGTACTTCACCAAGATATGTGTTACACCAGCAACGAACGGATGCAAGTACTTTTACCAACACAAGCAATGTGAGTACGAATTTTATCAATTGAAATACAACACTAGATGCATTTACCTATACATGTATGTAATACATACCACATAAACAAAAGACTAGCATCAAATATTTTGAAATTTAAATTAAGAAACTTCAATGACTAATGTTTTCATATCTGTTAGTTTCAACTATTTTGTGCCAAAATAAAGCAGAATCTTTTACTTGATTAAAATCATGAGAATAATATATCACTCATTTTATGATTTTTTATATCTCAATCTTTCTCTAATTTCAACAAATTTTCAAGAAATTTTCGAAAATAACTCGAACAAGTTGACATGGTTAAAATACTATAGGAATAGGAATTTTTTATAACCGTAGTGTATGGCACAAGGAATAATATCTCCTTGTTAAAGTTTCCCTTAAATCCTTTCGCTAGAAATGTCAATAAATGGATGCAAATGCTTAAAAGATCAAATTTCTTATTGTTCTAATCATTTACTTATACTACTACTCTATTATCTCTATTTGTGAGGCACTGTTATGTCCTGTTATTAAATCACTACATAGTAATTAGCATAATCGGTAATGGGCTATCGCTCTGGTTTTGCAGGGATCAGAGCTAACATACGCCGAACTGTCGCTCCGTAACCGACGAATACCTCCTAATTGTTATCAGCCAGTACAGGTAGCCAATATTCAGCGGCCTCAACTGTTGGCCATGTCGACTCTGACGCGTAGACAACCAATCCAGGAACCAACGATTTACGCGCAAGTCGCCAGTCATTCTAAGCCAATTTATGTACCACCCCCACATCCGTACATGAGTCGTACCAACGACGAGACCACGGTAGAAACTCCATTAATCGGACATGACAATAAGGTGACAGTGAATAGACCTATCCTATCCATTTGTTTCTGAGAATGAGTACTTCGATGCAATCAGTTGTGACTCTTCCATAATTTGTTAATATTGCATTGATAACAAAAATTAGAGGTTCCTTAAAATGAAAGTCTAGAATGAAATATTGGTAATTATGTAATAAGTTTCAAATCAAGTATAGTCGATCGAATTCGAAAATAATCATACACATTTTCGGAATAATTTCAATCTATAACTAGACTGCGGATTTTTACGCATTTATGGAAAATTTAAACATCCAAAACTATACAAAATGTATTTACTACTCAAACATATCAAAAATATCTAAAACAAAGTACTTCTTCTACTATTTAAGGAATGAAACAAATTTTTATTTAAATTCCATTTATATGTAAAAACGTTTGCAGTCTAAATATAATCACGTTAATTAGGTTTGATAATAGATTAGATCCGGACTTTTATAGATTTATGGAGAATTTGAAGGTGTCAGAAGCATAGAATGCACGCAATATACAAAACTAATATAAAGTATCAAAATACGTTACTCGTTATAATGCATATTTAATTTTAATTTAATTAACTTATTATTACTTAAGTTACCTTCTCTTAGCTTGGTTACGACTTCTTTAGTTGCATTTGTAAAAATTTGCATAAATATCCGCGATCTAACAATAATCGTATTTCCTTATCTAATAAAATTTCAAACAGTCTGATATAACACACATAATATTGTATTTACAAAAGCTTTTTATAATAAATCCTTAAATACCTCTGTGAGTCACTGAGAATGTTTCCTTGAATTAAAATCTTTCGTTAGGAAAAACGTAATTCTCTTAAATTTCAATATTTTCATTTAAGACAGTAACCATTAAAACCTTCTTCTGTTGATGACAAGACACATATCGACGATATAATTCTATAAAAAAACAAATCTGTAGAATTTAATCACTTAATTTCTAAATAAATTAAAACTGCAGTTTGTAGAATTTACTTGAACTGAAAATTTACTTAAATTAAGATTTAATGAATGAACGATTTTGTTCACAGATCACCACAATCAGCCAATCGGGTACCTCAATATGGCGTACCGACACGCCGCCAGCTTCAAACGCACCAACGACATGATTCTAAAACACGATCCCGATCAAAGCAACATTTCGCTCTTATACACGTTTCTCGACGCGCCCTTTAATTATAAAAAAAGAAAGATAAATTAACCTCTTTAATAAGAGAAACAAGAAAAAGAAACCAAAAGAAAAAATCTAACAGACGACGTTCTGCGTAGCTCGTTTGCGTGGATCGTGTACAATATGTATTATTGTTAAACTTTCTCGTACATATGTTACAGAAGGTATTTATTATACTATGAACGATGAAGGATGAAAGTAATTTAACAAAACAAAAAAAATACACATACACAAATGTTTGCGTGAAGTATAGTACGAATATATTATTTCTGCTTTCCGAATGATTTGTGATAGAATTGTTATGTAAATCGAGCGAGAACGATCACGATTTTTAGATGTATCATTGGGATATCGTGATTCTCGATACATGTTTCGAATAGTATTCTGTTTGGCGGGTAAAACAACAGACGACGCAGCGATCGGCAGTAATGGTTCTAATGATCGAAGAGCGTGAAATTGGCGGGCCCTCTTGAACCGCCCGTAAAAGAAACAAAAGAAAGCATAAACGCATCAAAGATTTGAAAAATCTCGCAAAATGTCAAGTTTAAGAAAATTTAAAAAATGTTATGTTCTCGAAATTCAGAACATTCAGCAATTTTTGTGATTCGAAGTTCTCAATAATTTATATAAATAACTTACGAGAACAAATTATGAATAAAACGATATAAATTTATTTATATCTAACCAATCATATTCCAATTAAGTTTGTGTTTTTTAAACTTTAAAATAGTTTCATTACAAATGATTAAAAACTTAATTTGTTGATTTCTTTGTTATCATTTTAATTCCTGACAAAATAGATATTTCTTACTACAGAAGAAAGCGAAGCGAAATGAGATTTCCGAGTTCCGCGAGTTTCAAGACTTCGCGAAGTTTTAGATTCTAATCTTGCAAATCTCAAAATGAAATTTTGTCCCATCTCAAGTTTTTTTTTATTGTACACTTCGATTTAATTTCTAACTATAACGCGTTGTCGTTTGCGATGTCATGAACGAAGTACTACAATCAAAACGATGAACATTCAATTGTCCTTTTTCCCTTTTTCTTCTTTTCGTTCAGCATTTTCTCAAAGTATAATTGATAGAAATGCGATAGAACTATGATGATGATGATGATGAAGATGATGAAGAGGAAGAAGAAGAAGAAGAAGAAGAAGAAGAAGAAGAAGAAGAAGAAGAAGAAGAAGAAGAAGAAGAAGAAGAAGAAGAAGAAGAAGAAGAAGAAGAAGAAGAAGAAGATGATGATGATGATGATGATGATGAAGAAAAAGATGATGATGATGACGTTGATAATGATGATATGATGATGATGATTATGATGTTGATTATGATGATGATGATGATGATGATGAAGAAGAAGAAGAAGAAGAAGAAGAAGATGATGATGATGATGATGATGATGATGATGATGATGATGATGAAGAAGAAGAAGAAGATGATGATGATGATGAAGAAGAAGAAGAAGAAGAAGAAGATGATGATGATGATGATGATGATGATGATGATGATGATGATGATGATGATGATGATGATGATGATGTTGCTGCTGCTGCTGCTGCTGATGATGATGATGATGATGATATACATATATTAAGTATTCGTCGAAAGTTAAGATGTATCGAGGTGTTTTTTCGCAGCTTAATTATTTATTGTTGGACATAAACAATGCGAAAATTTCCGTGTACAGATTTAGATAAATGCGGTGTTATTATAACGATGTTATGTAATCGTGATTAGAATTTAAAGATGGAAAAGAGAGATACAGAAATTTGAAGATTTTTCAAGTAATATAATATACGCATCTGTTGATTATATTAGACTCATTCTGTATATTCGATCGTTGCTCATTTTCGAAGCTTTGACCGTCCTTAATGGGAAGAAATGTTTCTGTTTTTCTTAAATGTAATAATAGTTACCCGCTACTTACGTACTAATCTTTAATTAGCCTAAATTGTTTAACTTAGAGAATGTTATATGGTAAGGTGATTGTATCCTTACATGAAATGGAAAGGTTCGAGTGAGAGAAGAAAGATGAAGATATGGAAGGGATACCGAGGAGTTTTTCATTTCCTTTAAGTTCATTAGAATTTTATGTATACAAACTCTATCACAACCAAAGTACCGGTTTTTAATAACAAAATGTGCGTTGAAAATAAATTAAATTATCGTTATTAGATATTAATTCGGTTTCTGCTGTCTAAACATTAATATCAATGATATTTTATATCGATATATTAATGTTGTCTTAATTTTATAAAGATATATGTATTAACTCGATATCAATTTTATATTTTCGTATTAATTTCATATATTAAGTTTCTATTTACATTTCGTGCTAATTTCACAAGGAAGTATTTTCAATGATCTATGTTTTTAAACAAATATTTACTTTTATTTTATATTTATTATGCATTATAGTAGTATTATATTTTAACTCGCTTAAGAGGATATGCTAAAAAACGTGAGATATAATCACCCTACATCTTAGATGAGTTACCGGCGGAGGGTTTGCATATGTGAAAGGAGAAAGAGCAGTAAAGCATAACGGGAATAAAATTCTCGAACGTTTCGTTGAGTTTTCTAGGGATACGCGTTCAGAAGACTGAGAATAGGAAAAGGAAGAAGAAAAGAACAAAGTGTGTAAAGTTTGTATTATGTAGTACGTGCCATATAATTGCAACGCCAATTGTAAACGTGATGCACCAAAGTAATTCCAAGTTATTGCATATCTGGATAATGTATGCAATAATTAATAATCTTGTGCCCACGGACTTTAATTGAAACTCATTTTACTCGAGGCAATATGTTGTGCTTCGCGTTTGTATTTTATAAGTAAATGAATCATTTTATTACGCTGATTTTATACTCGAATTTTATTTTATTACGCTGTAAACTTTCACAAAAATTGTCGTAAACGACACAGAGAAAACATTCCATTATCATATACTATACGTTTCTTTATAGGTTGACGATTCAACTTCGAAAAAGGAACACAATTTTTTAACGTAGGAAGCCGAATTCAAATGTTTTTCGCAGCTCGCGTTTCTCGCAAACGACTATCGATAAATGTAGTATTCTAATCATTAGCGTTCTACTATTATCATTACTTTAGTCAATGACACTTTACATCTATTATGTCCTTAACATCCAATTAAACAGTTTCTTCCATTCGATCGATTTTGGATTATCTCGTAAGCTCGATTCACAATACGAATTTTATACCATTTTTATATAAATCGAATAGTCTGACCAGGAGTGTTGAACGAGGTCAGATACGTTTACGAATGTTATATGGTTACACGCGCTGTTTAATCTTCATCTCTGCGTAACTTCTTTCCGAGATAGCGTGTGAACAATAATGTAAAAGAAAGAAACGATCGCCGCCACGGGTTCAAACTATGATTAAGCCGGTATTCGTTTAATAGACATACGTGTTTGAAAAACGAACATGTTTGACTTCTCTGACCGGCGGTAAAACGAATTGTTTACTAGCGAAATTGTCTTAATAATCACCAATTGATCAGGGTTCTTGAATAAGCGCATGTGAACAAAAATTTACACTTTCGAATGTTTAATGCTATCGAATGGTTTGCGTATGCGAGATAGAGATAACGAATGAACATAATGATGTGAAGGTAAACAAAAGAAGAAAGACAGAAGTAAGAGAAATGGCAAGACAGCGACAAACAGTGGATGAGAAAAGAAAGAGAGAAAAAAAAAATATTCAGTATTTTGTCAAAAATTCATATTACCAGTGTAATAAAAGACTTTGATATATTGTTAGAATGCGTTGTAGGTATTACAAAATGAATTTAAATATGAATATACACGATATACAAGCATACTCATTTATAAACGTGTGTATGTATGTGTATAAGAGATAATTAAGATCTTATAATTTTAAATGACTTTTAATATAGGTTTACTTGTGTAAAATAAGAAAAAAATAATTGTGCTCAATAAATTTCAATAAATAACGATTTTGCCTATGCCAATAACGATTATTATTGTAATTATTTTTGTATAGAAAAGTAAGATATTATCTAAATATTATAAGTATATTATAAATATAATAGTGATTACAGCATATGTGTAATAAAAGTATTTAACATTGCACGTATTTTTCTGTAACATCCTGCGCCAGTTAATGGAACACATCTTGCGCACCGATTTTTTCTTAATTCTTATATCACATTTTGCTATTACTGCTTTTATTTAAACATTCAAGAAACCGGAAATATTTATAATTTCAAATCTAATGTATTTATTTTTCTGTCTAAATATGTATTTTTGACTGCTTTCATTGGTTATGTAACAATTCTTCACCTGTGGCAGCACCGCAAAATTTTATTACTTCCAACATTAATGCGGTGTCCCGTATACAGGACAGTCAATGATCGATGTTGCATGGGAATTTATTTCATCGCGTCTTATGTTCTGCAACGTCTGAAATGCCGACCTTGACAAAAATCAATGTATTTCTTATGTCACGGACGAGGTGCAGAATAGCAATAGACGTGACATTTTTTTTTAATTTATTTATTAAAATTTACAATCAATTCTCGCATTGAGAATTTTCAGTAATTTTTTTCTGGTGTGGCTCTGTGACGGCTAAATTATTTATAATAAGTTAATGCTTATTAAAGACATGTATAATTTATAAGTAAGTGATATGAATATGTAAAATTACATAAAATAAATAACTAGTTAAATCTAGAGCTTAGGTCTAACGGGTAGTGTCTCTTCAGTCTGCGGATTTGGTCCGATGTATCGAGTAACCCAGTAATTAGGAGGTTTCGATGTTTGTTGACTCTTTTATTATATCTGGTGCTATATTTAGCTATTTCCTCTTTGACTGTACGTATCTTGAGGTCGCGATGTATTACTTCGTCGGTGACATAACAGGGTGCATTCAATATGGATCTTAGCGTTTTCGATTGGAAGCGTCGAAGTATTTCGATGTTGGAATTACTTGCTGTTTCCCATAGTTGGATTTCATAGGTCCAGACAGGTTTTATTACGGTCTTATAGAGGGTAATTTTGTTCTGTGTGCTTAGGTTGGAGCGTTGGCCAGTGATTTTTCCAAGTTAATCTCCTGTCCACGGTTATGCCCAGGTATCTGACTGTGTCTTTGCTAGGAATTGTTGTGTTGTTCATGGTGACCTGGGGGCAGGTTTGTTTTCGGAGCGTGAAGGTTACATGTGTGGATTGTTTTTCATTAATTTTGAATCCCCATTTATGAAACCACTTTCCAATAGAGTCGAGATATCGCTGAAGAGTAGATGAAGCAATTATCAGGTCAGCGTTGGAAGCTAATAGCGCTGTGTCGTCAGCAAATATTGCTATTGCTATCTCTGTTGATACAGATAAATCGGCAGTGTAGATGGAGAACAGCAGGGGTCCGAGGACACTACCTTGGGGTATGCCAGCTTCTATTGGGAATGTTGTGGTAGTGGTGTCTAAGTATTTAACCATGAATTGCCTATTGGTTAGGTAGAACTTTAGGATGGAGTAGTAGGTGTGTGATAGGATTTTTTTAAGTTTGTATAGTAGCCCTTCATGCCAAACTTTGTCGAATGCCTGTTGAATGTCTAGGAATACTGCTGTGCAATATTTTTTCTTTTCAAGGTTTTGGTTGATAATGCGTGTTATGCGATGGATTTGCTCTACTGTTGAATGTTGTTTCCGAAAACCAAATTGATGATCTGGGAGTGTTTTCAAATTCTCTAGGAGTGGAAGAAATGGATTCGTTAACATCTTCTCGAATAGTTTTGACAGGGTAGGTAGGAGACTAATTGGGCGATAGGAGCTAGTTTCATATTTTGGTTTTCCGGGTTTAGGGATGAGAGCAATCAGTGAAAATTTCCATGCCTTAAGAAAGTATTCAAGGCGAAGAATTGCGTTAAAAATCGATGTGATGAGTGCAATCCCTTTTATGGGAAGTTCTCTGATTGCTTTATTGCAAATTAGGTCATGCCCCGCAGCTTTCGTGGGATTTAAGCGATTGATTGATTCGATATATTGATTGAGGCGATTGATTGAGGCGATATAGTCTCGGCAGAAGTGAAGGGTACAATAGGAGGAGACATTTGGAAGGGAGAGTGCAGCTATTCAGTAATATTCGCGGCAGTTCTGGAAGAGTGGGATTTGAATACGTTAGACAGGTAACTAGGAAATAGGTTGGCTTTCTCTATAGGGCCACGCGCTCATGCACCTTGTGGACGGCGGATTGGCGGGATTATTTGAGCGGGGCGTGTGAGTTTCCTGGAAGCCTTCCATAGTGAATAGTTGGAGTCAGCTGTGGGGGATAAATTGGCGAGATATTTTTTAAAACAGTCATTCTTGTAATTTTTTATGAGTTTGGTTAACTTTCTAGTTGCGTTGTTTAGTTTGCATTTGTCATCCGGGGTTCTATGGGTCTGCCATCATACTCTTCTCAGTCTTCGTTTCTGTGCTATTTTTTTTAATATGTATTGGGGATATTCACGTTTGCTGATGGATGTCTTAGTAGGTGTGGAGGAGCGGATGGCGTTTATTATGCTCATGTTTAGGTATTTCGTGGCTGCTTCGATATCTTCATTGGTTTTTAGTGGAATTAAGGCTGAAGTTGAGTGATTAAAGACTTCTCTAAAGAGCTGCCAGTTGGTGAGATGGTTATGAATAAAACCGTTGGGTGTATTCTCGATAATCGTTGAATTGACCGTTGCTATCACGGGGGAATGGTCAGAAGAAAGATCCGCCGAGGGGTTAATTTGGACGTATCTTGGCGAGATATTTTTTGTTATGAAGAAGTCAAGTAAGTCGGGGATTTTATTAGTGTCAGTGGGCCAATAAGTGGGTTCATATGTGGTGAGGTAGTTGAGATTGTTGGTGATTATGCTATTTAAAAGATTTTTGCGTCTTACTGTGACCAGTCTGCTGCCCCATTGGGTATGTTTAGCGTTATAGTCTCCTCCAGCTATGAATCTATTGCCCAGTGCGTCAAGGAAGTTATCAAAGTCTTCCTTAGCGATGGAGTGTCTGGGAGGGCAATATACTGCTGAAGCGGTGATTGTACCATGGCAGTCTTCTATTGCTACGTTTGTTGCTTGGAGGTAGTCTTTCTGGAAGGATGGAAGTTCGTAATGCTTAATGCTGGATTTGATAATGATTCCGGTGCCGCCGTGGGCCTTTCCACTGGGATGTTGGGTATGATAGAAATTATAACCGTTTACTTTCAAATAATTTTTGTCGGTGAAGTGGGTGTCAGATACGAACATTACGTCGATTTGCTGTTGTTTTAGGAAGAGTTGTAGTTCTTGGAAAGTCACAGCTGGAGTTCGGAAATAAACTGTTATTAGTGTAAACAAGATGTTAGCAAATAAATTCTCTCTTTTTTTATTTTCATCTTCGATTTTTTTTTATTTTACGTGACATTTTGACGATCCTGTCACAATAGTGAAAAGTGTTTGTTCGGAAACCACAAGACATTCATCATCTACGGAAGATAGAATTATTTGGGACTACGGTCATCCGCAACAACGAAGTAACTATCACGAACCAAGTAGAACGACAATAAAGATACACTGGATTCCTTTGTACGCTACCGTGAAAGAAAACTAGCTTCAGTAGCCAAGACTCATCTTCGTCCGAAAGTAGCAAAATCAGCGTAATAATACCTAAGACAAACAAACCTCAAGCCTCCACCTCAACTGACCCAATGTTACGAGCAATATTGGACAGTATCGAAAAACAGAATGAGAATATTGCCCGTTTAAAAGAGGATATGTTACGTTTGTCTATGCAAAGTGACGAAGAGAATAGACACGGGGCAGCAGAAATTGAGAGACTTGGGAAAACCATCGCAAAGCTACGGACTGGCTTCGGATCTCTTGCGACCGATGACTTTGCTTCCATTATTACGGAAGACAATTAAAGTGCATCAACATCAATCAATCGTACTTTTTTTGCGTGGGGAAATCCTCATGGACACCTGGCCGCCCTCTAGGAGGCAGCAGGTAGTGTCGGTCTCTTACCGACTAAAACCCCACGGTGGTCGTCATGACGTTTCACAGGAGTGCCCTGGTTCCTTTCTTTTGAAATGCTACCGCAACACTCCCTCGTCGTTGTGATCTGCGTCCTGATCAAGCTGGGCAGCTGGGGGGGGGGGGCACCCACATCCTAACGCCACATTCCATGGACCGTCGTGCAAGTCCGAGGGGGGACCCAGACCCTCCACGGCGTAATGGCTCCTCCGACGCGCCCACCTAGGGCGGCGGCGGCGGCGGTGGCGTTGCCGCGATCCTGCGGTGGCGGTGGCGTTGCTGCGATCCTGCGGTGGCGGTGGCGTTGCTGCGATTCTGCGGTGGCGGTGGCGTTGCTGCGATTCTGCGGCAGCGTGTCGGTTCCCTTCGGCGAACCACCCTGAGAGGGTCGCCTCTCCTCTCTCTGTTCCTCTCCGCTCACTCCTTCGCGAGCATGACTTGCCCGCAGTAGATGCGGACGGCGGCTAGCTCCTGTTGCCCCCTCGCCATGGCCTCGACGACCGCCTCGGGGGCTAATCTTTCGCCGATGGCGAGTCGCAAGACGCGGCGCGGTTCTCCCCACGCTGGGCAAAACTCCAGCGTGTGCTGTGCCGTGTCTTCCTCCTCCTCGTCACAGTGGTGACAGGTCGAAGTCACCACCCGCTGAATCCTTAGCAGGTACTCGCCAAACACTCCGTAGCCAATGAGCACCTGCGTCATTCTGAAGGTCAGCGGGACTTCGCCTCGATCTCTCCAAGCCTCCCAGTAGGGAAGCTCGGCTTGAACAGCTCGGTGTGGCCCCACGGCATCTTCCTCCAGCAGCTGGGAGCGCCACCACTCCCAGGCCAGTCGTTTCGCTTCCTCCCGGATGTCTTGGGCCGACCGGTCGTTGGTGGACTGCGCGACCCTGCCGCCCGAGCCCAGGCCCCTGAGGTATTCGTACACCCGTCGGAGCGCGAGGGCCCGCAGCTCGAACGGAGGGGACGCCGCCAGCACGGACGCCGACGCGTAGAATATGTTTCGATATCCTGTCGCTATACGGATGGCCGTCGTCCTGTGCAGTCTTCTCAGCAGGAGTAAGCTGCGACGATTTGCCATCAGGTCTTCGGCCTATACGGGAGCCCCGTAAAGGACTCGCAACCGAACCACTCCCTCGTAGAGTAGTCGGACTCTGACTCCTGCTCCCCCGATGTTCGGCAGTAAGCCGCATAAGGCGTTGGCTGCGGCTGTCAACTTTGGGACCAGGAGCTCGAAATGCGGCCCGAACGTCCATCGGCTGTCGATGGTGAGACCCAGGTATCTCACCTGGCATCTCACTGGTACTTCTTCTCCGTCGATGTCCAGACACAGTCCAGGAGGAGGGGTTCCTCTATGGCGATGGTCACAGGACCACAAGGCCTCGGAATTGGCCGGCGACACGCCCAAGCCGAGCCTCCGGATGGCGCGTAGCGCGCATGCCACGGCGGTCTCCGTTAGCCTCAGCGTTTCGCCTCACCAACGACCTCCGGCCAGGAAAGATATCGTCGGCGTAGCACACCATGCCTGTGCCCGGGGGCATTGGGCATCGAAGATCCGAGTCGTAGACCGTGATCAACAGGATGGGTCCCAACACCGAACCCTGCGAAACACCGCGCTCGATCGTTCTCCTTTCTTCCACTCCGTTCTTGCCGGTGTACGTTATCCATCGGTCGTCCAGATACGCCCAGATGACGCGGACGAGGTACGACGGCAGCCCTGATGTTCTAAGGCCTCCTCTATCCTGTCCCAGGGGATGGCATTGAAGGCGTTCGTGATGTCCAGGGAGACTGCCAACGCCACCCCTTCTCGGGAAACCATTTCCACCGCCATGTACCTTATGCGTCTCACCGCGTCCACCGTTGAACGGCCACGACGAAAACCGTACTGACCGTCGTGCCATCCAGGCGCCGGTCCCGACATATGGGCCTCCAGACGGGCAGCGATTATCCTATCGAACAGCTTGCCTACCTCGTCCAGAAGGCACACCGGCCTGTACGCGGACGGCGAGTCCAACGGACGACCCCCCTTCCGTAGCAGGACAAGCTTCACGGTTCGCCATGCCCGGGGGTAGACGCCCTCCCTCAAGCATCTGGTGAACAGACATTGTAGACGAGGAATCAAGGTGTCCATAGACTCCGCCCAAACCCGGCCTGGGATTCCGTCCGGACCCGGTGTTACATTGCCGCGGGAGACCATCCTCTTTGTTGCTTCGAAGAGCTCCTCCTGAGTGACTTGTAGCTCTTCGCTCCATTCCGCCTCGCTGGAACAGGAGAATGATGTCCCCCTCGCGTCGTCGTAGTCGTCTCCCCGCCGTGGGAACAAAGTCCCGATGACATTGGCGAGCAACAACAGATCCATGTTTGCGGTCAGCGGGGGGGGGGGGGGCGGTCGCAGATTTTTCGTGACCAGTCGGTAAGGTCGCCCCCACGGGTCGGATTCGACCGGTTCGACTAATTCCGTCCAGGACCGGGCTTTCGCGATCTTGATCTCCCGCTGAAGAGCGCGTCTCGTCTCTTTGTAGTCTTCGTAGTAGCGGAAGATCTCTTCTTCGTCGCGATTCTGCCTACGACGAGCCCTTTGGAGTCTTCTGCGGGCCTGAAAGCATCTCATTCGAGTTTCCGCGATCTCGCCTGTCCAGCAGTAGACGCAACGGTTGCGTACACCGCCGCCAGGTACGGAGCGTGACATCGAGGCGTTGCACGCTGCGCTTATGTCCTTTCGGAGGCTTTCCGCCTCCTCGTCGACGTTGCGACTCCTACGTTGTTCGCTCGTCCTAGTTCCAGGCAGAAACTGTGACCGCCGCCTGGAGCAGATCTTTGTCTCTCTCCTTCAGGCGCCACCTTGGTGGTGGTGGTGGGCGGGAACGGTTTGCTCCTCGGGTACTGCCGCTGCAGGCCTGTCCAGTGGATGCAGTCTCAGGGGCCACCTCCATTAATATGTAGAGGTGTTCGAACAATGTCTCGACCCCCTCGGCCACTCTCCAGTTACGTATCCGTCGATACAGGCCGGGGGTGGCCCACGTGACTTCGACCACGGAGGGTCCTCTCCACGCCACGCAGGTGCTGGTCGAGCCCCTGTTAGCTAGTAGGACCCCGAGACCCGCGGCACAATCGGACAGCATCCTTCCCCGAGTGTTCATTCGGGTGTCTCCCCACTGTGAGGAGTGGGCGTTGAAATCCTCCAGGACGAGTACCTGCCGGGGAAGACACCTTCTTCTGAGGCATTCGCCAACCCTGTCCAGGAAGTCTCCGAACGCGGCCAAGCCGCTGTTGAGGGAGACGTAAACGCCCATCTCCGCTATCCCGGCCCACTCGACCGCGACGTAGCCGCTAACACGATCGATCAGGACGCCGTCGTCGTTGTCCATGATATCGTCGTTGACCCATCCAGGTCCCTGACCCAGTCGGGAACGCGATATAGCTCCGCCAGCACCGCGAGGACGACCTCGCTCTCCCGGATAGTCTGGAAGAGCAGGTCTTGCGCCCGTTTCGATCTCCCGAGGTTACCCTGGAGGAGGCGCTTAAAGTTATTGCGCCAACTCCATGGCCTCCTATTTTTTTTATTTAACGAGGAGGGGAAAATGCAGTTACGCATACCCAGAGACTTGTCCCTGGGTTATGTGGGACTCGGCCAGATGTCATTGCCGTACCCACTAAAAATCCCTCCTCTTCCAATCCTTTTTTTTGGGGGGGGGGGGGGGGGCAAGGGTCCGTCGGAACCGCCGCTGGGCATTACTTCAACGGACCCTTATATCTTGCTCCCTCAGATCTTCACTGATCCCCATCTCGTCACATGGGGTTATCTCCCTCCTCCTCTAAGCATTTTTCTATACCTAGGGCAGGCCAGGGACCCGGTCACATGATCACACCTGACCCCCTTATCCCTACTACGAGTCGCGTAGTGTGGCTGGTTCTTGCACACCGCGATCGTATGGTCTGTGCCGCCACATTTCCGGCACACCTCCTTCCCAGGGCAGCTCGCCTTACAACTGTTAGCGATATGTCCAACCTGGTGACATTTGTAACACTTGGTTACGCTGGCCAACATCCTCACTGTCGCAATGGTAAAGCCAGTCCGAATTCTTGCTCCCCCTTCCTTGGCTACGTACCCGCTGGGTAGCACCCGATGACCGTTTGCGTACCCCACGGGGCCTGTCTCATCGTCGTCACTTCCTCCTTTATCAGCCTCCTTTATCTTCAGCTGCTCCCTCATCGCCTTGACGAGCTCCTCTTTACTCGTAAAAGGGTCCACTTCTCTCACCTACACGGATACCTTATCTTTCAAAGGTACCGCGCGAAGTTTATTACCAACTAACCTATTGATTTCGTCAATAGCGGTATCGACCTCACTACCCGTCTTCAACTCTACGAGGATGTCCCCGGTTTTAGTCCTGCGGATAGTAGTATTATCCTTAAGGACAACCTTCGCTACCATAAGATCCTGGTAGGATTGAATCCATTCCTTATCCTTATCCACCCTGACAAGGATGGCCTCGGGCCTCCTCCGGAGTTTCGTCACCTTAGGCCCACCAGCTCTTGTTGGAGGCGGCCTGGCGTTCCCGCTATCAGCCTCCATCCTCCTCTTCTCCAGCCTAGCTACTCTCCTGCTCCTCACGGTCGTCCACTCACCAGAATCGCAGCATTCTTGCTCGAGGATGTCAGCTCTCATTGGCCTCGACCCACATACCTCCGCGTAGGAATTCCCTTCCCCGCTCCTCTTCTTCTTCGAGTCCTTCCCTTGGTCTATGGGTGACACCTTTTTCCTCTTCGACCTGCTTTCCATTTCCACCCTGGTTGGAGCGGTTTGCGTGGAGGCTTCTCTCACATCAGGGATATTCCCCCTTACCCTCGTATTAGTCCATTTCCTAAGCATCTGTTCAAATCTCCTCTTAGCCCAAACAAGCTGCTCATTTCCCTGTTTAAGCCATCTGGGTATCGAAGGGTCCTTCTTCGCCATCTCCTGCAGCTGTTTCTCCATCATTCCAATGTTATCGAGGACTCCCTTGATGTTAAGAAACAGAAATAAGAAAACTAACGCCTTGCCCACAAGTTCTTCATCCTTCTCTATTTTCCTGAACATGACCCTAACCGAGGAATCGAATATTGTCTCTTCAGGGTCCTTACTACTAGATCCTCTTCTACTGTCCACACTCGGTACATCCCTTGCAGAGTCACCAGCCGAAGTTCCGTCGCTGGATACTCCACCCGCTCCAGCGCCTCCCGATCTCGTAAACCTTCGCTCTACCGGGCTTTTAGTCACTTTAGGTCTAGACACGAACGCCCTCTCTCCCACTCCCTTCTTACTGGATTCCACAACTCCACGTTTCGCCAATGGCCTCCCACCTTCAACGCTAGAGGCCTCATCTTCGGAATCCTCGATACAAATCATCTTATTTCTCCCGATCATAGGAGAGATATTGGATTTTTGGTCCCCGGTCTTTTTTAACGAACGGGGGGTGGCCCTGGGAGCGACCTTCCCCTCGTCGCTCGTCCAGTCGCAAGATGACTGTCAGGTCGAGCCTGGGACGCTACCCGAAACACCGACAGGGCCTGGGGGCTCCGAAACCCCCTGCGCCGTAATTTTTGTTCCCTTATACGACCTATCCATAATTAATTCATGTATAAAAATTCATCAAGTCCGTGGACATAGCCATAGTCGCCTCCGTTTCCAGGCAAAACCATCCGAATAATCCGATCATGTCCAATAAGACCGCCAATTCGTCAACAAAGCCACCCGAATATGCAGCATACATGCATGCCCCCAATCACGTACACATGACTATATAAGGCATACATACATGCCCTCCATCACGTACGCGCGGATATATAAGGCATACCAGCATGCCCACACCCACAAACGCTCAAACATATGATAGCCATCCTACCATATCGCTATCGCTCCTATAAGTATAAATTCATACTCTAATACATTACAATTACTGTATACCACTAAGTTTTAAGAAGTGAGTTCGGCTCGAGAAACTTCTAATAAAATAATAAAAATATAAACACAAATCAACTAGCTATTGCCAAGTAAATGAAATAAAATAAAGTAAATAACTCCATGGCCTCCTGCCGGCAATCTACCGCTGCTGCTGCTGTTTCTTTGGCGGCGGAGCCTCCTTATGTTCTTTCCGCGGCGGCTGGTTCGCGGATGGGTCGCCTCCTCTTGTTGTTGACCTTCGGGGGGTGGCGCACGCCGCCTCATCCATCCTGTGGTTGACGGGTGCCCCGAGAGATTCGCACAGGGTGTTGGCACTTGGGTGCGGAAACGGGGCAGCCTCTGGCACGGTGTCCGCTTCCGCCGCACCTGTAGCACAATTGCCCTCGATCCACCGTGGACACGCAAGTTACCCGTATGTGTCCCAGCTCCAAACAGCTGAAGCACTGCAGCGGCCTCTTCGGGATGGCTGTGACCCTCGCAGTGGACCAGCCAAACTTTCCCTGCTTGGATTAATTTCCGGGCTCCAGCCACCGGGCACTTTACATATACTGACCCGAGGTCACCTCTGGAGGTACCGATCTATCCAACTTGTACCTCCGCACCACCGCATCCTGCCGCCAAGGCCAGTGCTTGCCGCAGTTCCTCCCTCTCAATCGAGATGTCTCGGTATCGGCGCGCCAGTCGTTCTTGTTTGGGGTTGCTGCTGGTGTCTCGTCGATGATGATGGAGCCGCAGCCCTTCCCTTTTTCCTCGTCGCTTCTCTAGCGACGGGTGTCCTCCTCTTCTTCGCCTCCTTTCTGCGTGCCTCCTTGGACGCTACCACCTTCCATTCGCCACTCTCCTGCTCCCTCGGGGGCGGTGATATTTCAGCAGCGGTACAGCCTGTGACAGAGTGTAACGATCTTCTCTGCCATGTTTCGGGGCTACGTAATCGGCGGCCCCCGAAGCACTCCTCGATGGCTCTTATTATGAAGGGTTCGATCTCCTCGACCCCACTCTCTAGGGCACCGAGACGCGCACTCTCGCTCTTACCCTCCCGCGGAAGGCGGTCAGATTTGGAAGCCGAGCCGCCACACCGCAGGCATTCGTGCGAGCAAGCAGCCCTTCTCGATAGTTTGTTTCGAAGGGCTGCATTTTCCTCCTCCAGCACGGCCATCCTCGCGTCAACGAGCCTGGTAGTTCCCATCTTCTTCGACGATTCGTTCGTCCACGGGGCGGTGATGTAGCTAGCCGCGTCTTTTAGGGTCTTTATATAAGTCTCCTTGAGGTTGGACGAAGTCGTCGCAACCCTCATCACCTCGGAAAATTCACCTCGACGCTGACGTCCGCAGCCGAGCTCTTCCTAACTTGCAGCGTCAATTCTTCTGACACGTCCGGGGTCATGGACGGAAGCTTCCTCTTCTTTCCCCTGGACGCTGTCGAAGCCACTGACGAGCGCGACGCGAACGAAGCGACCGACTCTTCGTCGTCGGACCTCGCTCTTGCCCGCGATCCTCCTACTGCCGTCGGTAACGTGGCATCTGCTACGCCGACATCGAACAACCCGAGGTGGAAGAGAGAGGCTATGCTCTGCCCGCTCCTTCCACTCTACGAGCTAAGGACGCAATACGTTACATCCCAACGCTCAATGGAGACGATGACGTAGCAGTCGAAGATTTCATCAAAGGAGTGAGAATAATGAAGGGTCGTTAAAAGCAATAAAAGTGGAAAAGATCATAGGAAAAGCAGCCCAAAGTATTCGCAACATTACCATTGAGTGCTACAATGATCTATACGATGCATTAAGAAATAATTTAGCAGCTCAAGTGACTTCAGACGAATACCAGGAACAATGCGAGAATTGAGACAAGAACGCGAAGAATCAGCGCAAAGTTTCAATATTCGCTTTAGAAGAATACTCAACCGATTACTGTACGCAGTAACCAACGAGTAACCACTAAAACGTAAGATCATGATTGAAGTCATCACAAAAAAGACTGTTCGTGTCTACCTAAAGAGACTCAGACGTGACATAGGCCGAATATTACTAAGCAGTGAATCCTTGAATCTTACGGAAACTGAAAAGAAAGCAGCCGATGTAGAACGATATTAACGAGAAGAACGGCAACCCAATGGTCAAGTAATCGCTTATCTTCTGCTAGTAACCGCCCCAACAACCAATCGATGCAGGTAAAACGACCTAACGTACTATCAAGATCGTCTAACACGTCAGTAGCTCAGAAATCTGCTACATTTAACCAAATAGAAAACGGGCCACCTGCTGAACGAGCTCAGATGAAGTGCTTCAAATGCGGAAAGCTAGGCTAGCTTAGGAAATCCGACTAAACGACAAAACCATTTTATTTCAGAAATCAATACACTTGACCCCTCGAGAAAACCGAGTTCAAACAATCTATCTTGAAGGCAAACCAACTAAAGAATGCTCTATCAACATTTGTGAGCAAAACATTGAAATTTCTATCAATAAAACTAAAAAGCCTAGTGAGAACAGATCACACTGAAAAACCAATCCGTGAATCCATCGAAAAGATTATTCTTTACTTTATTCTAAAACCTTTAATTTATTTTAAAACCGCATCTTTAATTTAAAAACCGACCTTTTGCCCTGTACTAATTTAACTCAGCACACAATTTCGTTAACCAAAAACAAGATTATTAACACACGATCGTATAGACAACCGGAATGTCATCGAGACGAGATTTCACGACAAATAGGAAACATATTGAAGAAAAATATTATAGAAAAATCCGAATCCCCTTATAATTCTCCCATCTATGGGTAGTTCTGAAAAAATTAGATGCCTCATGAAGACAGAAATAGAGGATAGCTAGTGACTTTAGGAAACTAAACGAACTCACAGAACAAGGCGCTTCCCCTTTACCTTATATGGACGACATTTTAACACATCTAGGAAACGTAAAATTCTTTTTGGCACTTGACTTTTTCCTCCTAATTCCAATAAACGGAAACTGTAAGAAATATACCGCTTTCTCAACACCGCAAGGACACTTTCAATTCAATCGAATGCAGTTCTGCTCGAGCGGTCGAGCTGTGCGGGCGTGTGAAGCAGTGTTCCCGTAAGTGTGACAAGTGGGCAACAAAGTAACTTAAAACAGTGCCAATCGCTAAAATGCAGCAAATTCCACCCATCAAAATACTAAACAATGGTGAATCATATGTCATAAGTAGAGCGATAGATATTACTAACCCAAATAAATCAAGAAACGAGGATCAAGATCGCTCAGTCATAAGGGAAGTTGAAATGGAAAATACACAGGCCAATGACAGGAAGAACAACATCGACAATGATCTAGCACACCAGAAGGAGAGCTGGAAGGTTGTAACTCCCAGAAAAAAACGAAAAATAACAACAATTACAAGAGCTGGGAGGGCTATAGAAACAGAAAGGCAGCAATGGCTCTAAGAAGTTCCTCTCCACAACTCCTTTAGCGCATTGCCACAAGAAAAAGAACCAGATCCAACCGATAAACCAATAACTCACATCGCCAAACCGCCACCAATATACATAGATGCTCAGACAATAGACCCCCTCATCGAACTGCTAAACATTACAGCAGGAAAAGAAAACTACACCATTAAACAACTAAAACTGGACCAGGTAAAAGTACAAACCAACTCCCCAGAAACGTACAGGAAAGTGGTAAAAGCGCTAAAAGAGAAAAACGCCGGGTACTATACGTATCAGCTTAAAACCGATAAAAGCTACAAAGCAGTAATTAGAGGACTACACCCTAAGACAAACACAAGTAATATATGCGAAGAACTAGCAAAAATCGGACACAAAATAAGTGTTAATGATTATAGATCTTTATCGCCGAAATAAAGGTATAGAAACACTAAATATCCCTTTAATATTCACAATATAATAATTATGCGTTTATTTAGTGAACGATTCCAACAATATTAAACGATACAATCTTGCACGCGTCTCAGCACTTCCTTCTCACACTACCTTCCATACCAGATGCCCTTCCATACACGACTGACTGCAGAACAGTTTACGTTCTTTTGTCTTCGAGACGCCGCGCACACACATACCCATACTCACATACTACGCAGTCAACTCAGCACACAAAATTACACATATCTCAACAGTAAGAGCAATAAGTAATATAACCAAGTTTGATACAAAACAACCTCTACCGCTATTCCTAATAGAACTTGAACCTAAAAACAATAACAAAGAAATTTTTGAAATTAATAAAGTTCTAAATACAATAGTTACAGTTGAACCACCCAGACATAAAAAAGACATACCGCAATGTATGCGGTGTCAACAATATGGACACACAAGAAACTACTGCAACAGAAACACGGCGTGTGTCAAATGCGCAGAAAAACATCTAACAACGAATTGCCCATACACGGAAAAAATAAATGATGTAAAGTGCTACAACTGCAGTGGAAACCATCCAGCTAGCTACAAAGGCTGTCCAGTCAGAAAACAATTACAACGTAAACTGTTTCCGCCGCTTCGAAACAGGACGTACAACAACTACCACACACAACAGGACTGCGCAGAAACTGAAACACCAACAAACGCATACCACGTATTTAATATCAACCATAATAAAACCAACACTACTGGCAGCCGAAGCTACGCGCAAGTAACCAAACAAACAATACCCTTAGACAACCAAAACCAGAACAATAACATCAACGATGCTACAGAAATCAAAGAACTACTAAAACAATCCATCAACAACACGGAAATGCTAACTAAAATGATAAGCGAACAAAATGCAGTCCTCAGACAGCAAACCCAACAAATCACAGTCATGCTACAACTACTTACTAACATGCTAAGCAAAAAATAAAAATGGACATGCTTAAAATAGCAGCCTGGAACTCTAACGGCCTACAACAAAGGGCCCTAGAAACCAAAACATTCCTACACAACAATAAAATTGACATACTACTCGTATCAGAAACACACTTCACTACAAAAAGCTACATAAAAATACCGTACTACACCATATATGATCCCAAGCATCCCTCGGGAAAAGGACACGGAGGGACCGCAGTAATAATAAGAAATGACATTAAACACCACTTACACAGCCAAGTTAGTAAGGAGTATATACAAGCTACCACCGTTACTGTACAAACTAACAGCAACCATTTACAGTTGTCAGCAGTATATGTACCACCGAGATTCAAAATTACAACCCAAATGTGGGAAGAGTACTTTCAAAAATTAGGCGACAAGTATATCGCAGCGGGAGACTACAATTCAAAACACACACTATGGGGATCAAGAATCACTACACCTCGAGGTAGGATCCTGGGAAAATATATTAGAAATAATAACCTCAATTTTTTGTCCACAGGAAGACCGACGTACTGGCCGACAGACCTGAGCAAAATACCTGACCTACTCGATTTCGCAGTTACAAAGGGACTTAACGAAAATAAAATAAATATAGCACCCAGCCTCTAGCTTAGCTCCGATCACACACCCATAATAATTACATACAGAAACAAACCAATACTTTACAACAACCCAGAGACAATATGCAACAAAACCACCAAATGGCAAATATTTAAAGAAATAATCGAGAGCAAAATCAACTGCAACATCCCACTGAAAACACCTGAACACATCGAACAGCAGTAACAACACTTACAGAAACTATTCAAGAAGCAGCAAGGGCAACCACTATACCTGAATCATCAAATAGACAAACAATAATAATTCCGCCAGACATTCTCGAAAAAATTAGAGAAAAAAGAAAAGCGAAAGCAATATGGCAAAAACATAGAACAAAAGAAAACAAAAAACACCTAAACAAACTTGCAATGGAAATAAAAAACAAAATAAAAGAACACAACAACAACGAGTTCACAAAGTTCATAGAGTCACTATCTCCACACGAGAACTACAATTACTCACTATGGAAAGCCACAAAAAAGATAAAGAAGGCAATAAAACTAGTCCCAGCAATCAGAAAAGCAGATAATACATGGGCAAGAAGCAACGAAGAGCAAGCTGAAGAATTTTCCAACCACCTATGCAATATATTTACACCACATAATATCAACAACAGCAACCTCAATAGTCATACGGACGAGGATGTGCTAGCCAATAGTGCCGCAACTGACAAGCAATACGCCATACCTAAAACAACAGCACAGGAAATTAGGATCATAATCGAAAAAACAAAAAACAATAAAGCACCAGAATTCGACCTAATCAGTGGTAAAATCTTGAAAAACCTTCCTTCAAAAGCGATACGACTAATGACTATGATATTCAACGCAATTCTAAGAATACAATACTTTCCTACACTATGGAAAATAGCACAGATCGTAATATTACCCAAACCAGGCAAAGACCCACACCAAACAGCATCTTACAGACCAATATCGCTACTTCCCGTGTTTTACAAAATAATAGAAAAAATAATATACGCCAGGCTAAAACCAATAATAGAGAAGGAACAATTAATACCAGATCAGCAATTCGGATTCAGAAACAAACATCCCACCATAGAGCAAATGCACAGGCTCGTCAACGAAATAATACTAGCACTAGAAAACAAAGAATACTGTACAGCTCTCTTCATGGACATAGAAAAAGCATTTGACAAAATAAACCACGAAAGCCTACTACAAACAATCAAGAAACAATTCCCGGAACAAATATACCAATTAATGAGATCATACTTAAGCAACAGAACCTTTGTAATAAAAATCAAGGACGCATTCTCCGAAGTCAAAGACATTGAGGCAGGGGTTCTGCAAGGAAGCGTCCTAGGACCAATATTATACACACTATACACGGCCAATATACCAACAATTACCAAGAGCAAAATACTGACATTCGCGGACGACACAGCTGTGCTAGTCAGGCACACTAACCCTATAACAGCAGTCACACTACTACAACAACACATCACAAAAATGGAAACGTGGCTACAAGATAAACAAATTAAAGCAAACCCCAATAAATGCAGCCATATTACATTCACACTGCGAAAACAGATACCCCCAAACATCTTTTTGAACGTCACTCACATAATACAAACAAAGCAAGTCAAATACCTAGGACTGCACATAGATACACAACTCACATGGAAGCAGCATATCAAATCAGTAATAGACAAAATTCAAACAGCAAGGAGGCAAATGCATTGGCTAACAAGTCGAAAGTCCAAATTAAGCACGGAAAATAAATTAAAGATATATAAAATAATTATAAAACCAATCTGGACGTACGGAATACCACTATGGAGAACAGCAGCAAAGAGCCATATAAGCAAAATGGAGTCTATGCAAGCCAAATTTCTTAGAACAATAGTTAACGCTCCATGGTACGTTAGAAATGAAGACATAAGAATAGATCTAAAAATTCCATCAGTCAAAGAGGAAAACGCCAGATACGCAAAAAAGTACAAAGAAAGACTTGCAACTCACCTAAACCAGCTTGTAGCTGAAATAAATGAAACTCTAATAGAAAGAAGACTGAAGAAGAAGCATCCCGCAGACCTCACAACAGAAATACAATAAACAACCTGGAAGATGGAACCCCGCTGAGGGTAACCATCCACATGCTATATTTTTAAGTTATAACATTTTACCAAATGTCCTTCTGGACAAATTGTAAAATTCAAATAAATAAATAAAAAAAAAATTCAATCGAATGCGATTCGGACTTAAAAACGCGCCCGCTACCTTTGAAAGATTAATGGACAGAGCCTTAACTGGACTTGAAGAAAAATATTGCTTTGTTTATTTGGACGAAATAGTGATATTCGGCAAAATGATTCAAGAACATAACGGAAACCTCGCGGTAGTATTCTAGGGAATCAGCGAATTAGGACTTAAGTTACAACCGGACAAATGTGAATTCGTAAAACCAAAGCTAGAGTACTTAGGCCATGTAGTTTCAGCCGAAGGAGTTAAACCAAACCCCAAGACATTAAACGCTGTAAAAAATTTTCGATTACCCCGCAATGCTACGGATGTGAAATCATTCTTAGGTTTAGCAGGTTAACCGCAAAATTCATTCGAAACTTTTCTAAAATCGCGAAAAGCCTTACAGACAACAAAAAAAGACACACCATTCTATTGGACTGACAAACACCAGACTAGCTTTGATACTTTAAAAGACAAACTCTGTAATTCCCCAATATTAGCTTACCCACACTTTGACAAGATGTTTCGTTCACTCGCGGAAAGACGCGATCGCGAAGAAGCACGTCAACGAGAGTCGTAAATTCCCGTTACGATAAGATAATCGACACCGCGAAATGATCGATCCCCTATTTCGTTTATGATAACAGGGGTAATTAAAGTGAGTGTGACACGGATATAACAATATATAATTAACAGTTTATTCCAACAACCTTGTAATGAATATAGTTACGCTGTTGCGTATGTACAAGTTGAGTAGGTGATTGATCTAATGGTAGAAACTCGGTCAAAGGTGTTGACCGTTCGAAAGATGGAAAATCAGTGCGTTTGGCAATGATGCGGTGGCGGAGGAAAGCTAGTGATGGGTGGGTCCGAGGACATGAGATGAGCTGATTCGTTAAGGACAAGGTTTCGTTATGAGAGAGGGGAATAGGCTTCGTTGTCAATTGGTGGGTTGGTAGGTGAGGAAGGGTACTAGCCGCCATCGAGATGAAGTTGCTAGTGGGAGGCCACATACGTGAGAAGAACCAACTTTCTCGTATCAACCCGTGGTGCACAATGAGCTTTGGAAATATAATTCGATGAAAGAATGTTTGTTCGGTATGAAGGACCTTTAGATAGAAATTCCTGAGGTTTATGAAGGGTATTTGAGACTATTGAAGGTGCGCGGTAAGGATGTGAAGACATCTGGCTGCCAGCTTGCCCGCGGCGTGTGGCCTGGTCTAGGTACAGAGTCGGCCATCGTAACACAAGACCTTTACCTTAATTACCGACGCAAGTAACGAAGGACTAGGAGCAATAATGTCACAAGACAGTTATCCTTGTTGTTACATTTCGAGAACTCTGAACGAAACTATACCACGACGGAAAAAGAACTTTTAGCCATCGTATGGGCCTCGAAAAGACTTAGACAATACTTGTACAATACCAAGCTCTTAAATGGCTACACAATTGCAAAGATCCCTCTAGCAGACTGATTCGTTGCAGACTTAAACTCGAAGAATCGAATATACAAAGGGTAAAGATAACACAGCTGCAGGCGATTTATCTAGTGTTCATGCGATAACTCGCGACGAAGTAGTTAAGAGATCTTTTTTTTCAAACAGATTTTGTGCACTGTCGCAGCTCACACGTTGAAAATTAGTGACATTTAACTTCGGTTATTCCGCTTTTATCAATTTGGTTATTACTTATTACATTTGAAAAAAACTGTTAATTCAGAGTTATCGTAAATTTATGCAAGTGTTAATAAACACAGCAAAAAAAGAAAAAAGAAGAAGAAAAGAAAAAGAAAAGTTGGGGAGTAGTCGTCTAGCTAGTGATAGATTTGAGGTGGTTATAGGTGCAATGAATAAATTCGACGGTTATAAACTCAACAAAGTTTATTCTCTGCAATCGTGCGTACAAGCGATTCGTCGGACTGTTCGGCTTGACGGTCGGAAACGTTCTAACTGTTCGTAATTTTAATTTGTTCTGTCGAACGACCGTTACCTGGGTTCGGTTTCTTATGTTTGTTTACTTTTGCTGCCTCGCTGTTACCCGAGACGACGGTTTTACGGATTATCTATCGCCACAGATCCGAACTGGAATCCCGGTTCACTAACCCGATCGGCCGAATATTTCTCTCTTTAAATATGAAAAAATTGCATTCTATATTTTGTATTTATTCTCTCGCATAGAGTCGCCTCCTTTCAGATTCTATCAGGTGCCGATTGCCCTATACTTCGGGTACTGTATATTTTGCGTCGGAGTCGAATTTCGTGCAACGCATTCATCGCAATAAAAAATATTATAAATACCCGATGAACTATAAACAATGTTGCGAGAAAGTCTATGTACCGACAGACCTAAAAGGTCGGAAAACTTCAATGGGCCAAGCGTCCCATCAATGTGTCGTCGGTCCTTCAGTCCAGTAGTTACGCGGAAGAAGGCATACGTGACCATAATCGCGGTCGGTTACGGAACACGTACGTGATGGGAGTATGAGAATACGACAAAGAGATGCTTAATGGACGGAGCACGAAGCGAGTATGGGTTCTCGCGGAGTAGGATCACGCCGTAGGAAACCCCAAGGAATCTGATATTCTTCTATAGTCGGGTGACTGCTGATCAGTTCCTTATGGCACTTGTCGGTGCCCCTGCATCGGGTGACAGGGACCACCATGTAACGACTGGGAGAAAATAAAATAAAATAAAATAAATCATGGATGTGGAAAATCAAAAGAGCAACGTTTACGGTGCAGGGGAGGGATACTCTAATGTACCGGCGTAAGTGGTGGTAGTAAAGTGGGTTGTAGAAGAGTTGGCGGGGGCCATAACGAGGATCGGAAAACGTAAAACTCCGGGTCCCGATGGAGTCCCAGCCCGCCTGTGGAAGAGAGTTGTCAAGGAATTGGCTCCGAGGCTGAGGCGAATTCCCAGGGCTGTGGAGGGAGGGATAGATGGTCCTCGTGCCGAAGTTGGGGCGATCTCCGGATTAACCCTCTACCTTTAGGCCGGCGACGGAGGAGGGTGGCGTTGGCGGTGTCTCACTGAACATCGTCTGAACTAGAAAGTCAACCGTCGCAGCCTCCTGCTGGTAAGAAGGTTGCATAGGACGGTGGCTATCAGGGTAGTGAGAGGATGCACCACGGCAGCAGCAGAGACACCAATTAGAGTCGGACGACGGCAGCACAGTGGTTTGCGCCTTAGGTTACGAACATTCGGGACCCGGGTTCAAATCCTGGTGACCGGGGTCCGATTTTTCTTCCACGCATCTAAATTAGAAGAAAAACCAGCAGTACCCCAGCAACGACATCTACACCCGTAGCGGAACCTATTTCGGCCTCCAGACGAACAGAGTAGCACTATCACCCACGACTAAACCGGCTACTACCACACCTCAAATTAGTCATCAGTTGTTAACACGTTGACGCCGGTGCGATATTTATGGTTTTCTCCGTAAGGCGGCGCTGACACTAACAAACTACCTGATTTATTAGATTTTTTTATAACTAAAAAGATCTCTTCAAGACATGTCCAAATCAACTCTTCTGTGGAACTTTCTTTAGATCATGCACCCGTTATAGCAACAATTCAACTTAACTAACTCAACAATTATTGAAAATCAACCTAATGACATTATTCATAACCAATTCACAAACTGACAGCTCTTTAGGGAAGTCTTCAATCGTTCAACATCAGCCTTAATACCCCTAAAAACAAATGAAGATATAGATGCAGCCATGGAATACTGAAACATCAGCACAATAAACGCGATCCGTTCTTCTACGCCTACTAAGAGTTTTGTTAATAAACATGAAGACTCCCATTACTTAATAAAAAAAAATCGTAGAAAAACGCAGACTTAGAAGAGTATGGCAAAGTCATAGAACACCTGATAACAAGCGTAAGCTAAATAATGCAACGAGAAAATTAACTAAAATCCTTGAAAATTATAACGACTGTTTTCAAAAATATCTTGCTAATCTGTCTCCCACAGCTGACTCCAACTACTCACTATGGAAAGCATCCAGAAAACTCACTCGTCCTCCGCAAATAATCCCCCCCCCCATTTCGCTGTCCGCAAGGAAGATGGGCGCGTAACCCTATACAAAAAGCCAACTTGTTTACAAGTCACTTAACTGATGTTTTCAAACCGTATTCCTCTGCTATTACAGCGGAAATAACTGAATATTTGCACTCATTCTTCCAGATGTCTCCTCCTATTGAGCCTTTCTCATCTCTGGAAGTTACAAATTAATCAATCGTCTAAATCCCAGGAAAGCATCGGGACATGATCAGATAAGTAACAAAGCTATCAAGCTTCCCAAAAAAGGGATTGCTCTCATTACCTCCATTTTTAATGCAATGCTTCGTCTCGAATACTATCCTACATCTTGGAAAATATTATTAATTACTCTTCTCCCTAAACCAATACACGAAACTGGCTCTTATCGCCCAATTAGTCTTCTACCTACTTTATCCAAACTATTTGAGAAAATGCTAACGAAACGATTCCTTTCACTTTTAGAGGATTTGAAAACAATGCCAGATCATCAATTCGGTTTTCGGAAGCAACATTCTACAATAGAGCAAATTCACCGTCTAACACATAAAATCACCCAAGACAGAAAAGAAAAAATATTGTACTGCGGTATTTCTAGACATTCAACAGGCATTCGGCAAAGTATGGGATGAAGGACTTTTGTTCAAAGTAAAGAAAATCCTACCACACATCTACTACTCCATCTTAAAATCATATCTAACCAATAGGCTGTCCATAATTAGATACTTAGACGCCATGACTGCAATATTTCCAATAGAAGCTGGCATATCCCAAGGTAGTGTCCTTGGACCTCTGCTGTTCAACATCTACACTGCCGATATACCAACTTTAACAGAGATAACCACAGCGACATTTGTTGATGATACAGCTTTATTAGCATCCCACTCAAGCCCGATAATTGCCTCCTCAACTCTCCATCGACTCTATGGAAAAGTGTCTCCACAAATGGCGCTACAAAATAAATGAAAATAAATCCAGTCATATAACCTTCACGCTGCGAAAACAATCCTGCCCACAGGTGACCATAAATAATATTCCAATTCCAAACAATGATTCAGTCAGATATCTTGGCATGATTTTGTACAGAAGAATGACATAAAAACTACATATCGTAGATAAATCCAAGCAACTTAAATTAAAATTTAAAAAATTCTACTGGCTCATTGGCAGACGCTCCAACTAAAGCGTGCAGAGTAAAATAATGCTATATAAAGCCATATTAATAAAACCTATTTTGACCTATGGAATCCAACTATGGGGAACAGCGAGTAATTCCAACATAGAAATTCTCCAACGATTCCAATCGAAAACGTTAAGATCCTTAATAAATGCACCTTGGTATGTTACCAACGAAACAATACATTGCGACCTTAGGATACCTACGGTTAGGGAAGAAATATCCAAATTCAGTAATAGATAAGAATTAACAACCACCAAAACGCACTAGTTACTCAATTACTTGACACGACGGATCAGATCCGCAGGCTAAAGACACATTACCCTCTAGATTTAAACATTAGATTCAGCTAGAATCAAACATACGTACCACATCGGAATAATTTACTTATAATTCTCAATGAGAATTGATTGTAAACTACTTTCAAATAAAAAAAAATCTTTCCATAAAATTCTGCGAATTTCTATTATCGTGGCAAGTTCTGAGAAAAAACATTTCTCAGATGTACATTGACGATCATAAGAATCCGAACAGTTTCGTTTATTTAGAGCAACAATATGTAGGTGTTTATCAAGGCGTCCAAATTAATGGAAGATAAGGAAAATATACAATATTGTCTATTAGGAAAATAGACAATAAGAAGCAATATTTACTTTTTATGAAGGCAGCAGACTATAAACTTTAAATTAGAATCTGTATCTACAATTAATTCCAAACAATCGACAACCATTTGACAATTAATTTACACTCTCAAGAGTTTGTTGATAGAAATTTACAATTTTTGCAGTCGATGCCAAGTTTCTTGCATTTTCACCCATCTTAACATATTCGATGGTTCACGAAAGTGTATATTATAGCGTTTTGATAAATAGATACACTGACTATCAAAAGTATTTCTTAATGAAGCGTTTTTCCCTCAGATCTTACATTTCACTGTCATACAGTATCATATTTTTTTAGCCATATTAAATCACTGCACGATATAGGAAATTTTCTCGGTTCTGATAATTGTCAACAAAATTAGAACGGTTTAGGTTGAAATAGTCTGGAGGATTAGCCATCCAGATGCTTGAAACTTAACAACAATACGTGGCAAATTATTTTCAAGCTTAACGCTGAGATAATCTCAGCTGCGATTACGATATAAACTTTTTTAAACCAAATATAGTTTAAAAACTTGTATATTCTTTCGTGTCATTTAGCTAAAAATTTGCTGTATTATCGAATGATATAATAATATAAACGCAAACAAATATAAATATAACATAAAAATAAATGAAATACCGAACACACGGAAAAATTAATCTCATCGATCGAATGATATCGTTGAAAGATGTAATTTTTGAACAATATACAATTTCTATTAATAACAAAAATCTTATTAAGGAATTTCAATTTTGTAAATTCTATTTCTAATAGTATAAAATTTCTTTCCGTACCAAATATTTAGAAAAACCACATCTTTCACCCTTAATTTTAATTATAATCTTATAATAATAATTTTAATAATAATTAAATAATAAAAAGTCCCTTTTATGTGAGTAATCGTGTGCAACTGGTAGTAGGTACGAATGAAAAAAATTGTTAATATTACTTTGTTCGAATAAGAGAGCAATAATACAGAGCACACGTGTGTAGGCATTTGAGATCAACAGGAGAAAAGGATTTTTAGAACGATTAAAATTAAACGTATTTTTACGGCCTTACATAGATATCGTAAAGTATCAATCATTCGTTAGAAATAAACAGGAGGTTAGAGACATGCAGGCGTAAATTTGGTAAAGATGTAAAGAATTAAGGGTAGAGAAAATACGTTCTTTCGTTACGATATTGAAAATATAAGAAAAATTTGTATCGTTTGATGAAATTGCACCAGGCATCCAAATACTTATAAACAATAGCATATCTGCCTTCTATTTCCTTCTCTATCCTCTTAAAATACTACATTTGCTCGAACAGGCTAGATTTTTTCCTCGATAACCTTGATCCGCATAATACTATGAGTATTATGAGATTATGAAACCTCTGTCATAATGATCATGTGTAATTTTTCATAACAACCCGGTTTTATAAAAACTCAAAGAAAGACGTTGGAAAGAATGGAACACGAAGGCGACTTTTCTTAAACATGTTCATATCTGCATCTCTAGCTGAGAATTATCCTGGAACCAGTTGGAGCTCCTATGACTCTCGGTCACACGCACGCTATTCACTTCCCTCCCGTTGTACTGACTCGATCTAGTGGTGGATGATCCCTGTCTATGATTGTCAAACGACGCTAATGTCACGTCGAAGACACAGCAAATAATGAAATTAACACATATTCGGCTGCCTCCTCACGTAGTTTGAATTTGAATTATTTCACGTAGTTTGAATGTTTCGCAAGCAGGGTGAAAAATTCGGACTTTAAATGTGATAGTCTATGTAAAATTTATTATGCGAATCCAGCAGATTAATGGTTCAGAATGTTATAATAGTGTGTATCGAGTGCTGATTTGGGAAGGTTTATATACTAAGATTTGGTCCCTTTGGAGGGGTTATCGACGGGTGTCTGTCAGACGTGGCTACCCTATTACTGTTTTCTGAGCTTGTGACACTACCTTGTTATTGCTTCGATGGCTGTGGTCGATGAGTCACTGAAGGTAGTCTGCAAGGAATCTGGGCTATAGCGGCATACGTAGGCTCTGTATTGATGTACATTTCTTCATCGGCGGACCTGTCAATCGGACTTCCCGTTGGCTCATTAGTAATTGTTGAAGTTAGATCTAACATCAGAGAAGTTTCCCCATTCTGGAGGAGGCGGTTGGAGATTTTCTTTAGGATAATTCCTGATAGTCACCTCCCACTTAGGATCCGGAGAAGGTTCGATCCCAGTAGGGGGGGGGTCATCACACCAGGGCGGCTCTGGGGCCACCTTGGACTTGCACGGTGACCCAAGGGGGCGGTATGTGGAATGTCGTTCCGGATGCCTGAATTAGATTTTGGAACATGCTTCCCATAAGAGAGAGAAGGCACGATAGTTTTCTTCTCCGTCACTGTCTTCAAAAGCATATCATCCACTTCGTGCGTGGTTATTCACCCAAGGTTTTGTCACTTCCTCGCGGAAAAGGTGATGTTCACGATGCTGAACAGCTGTGTGGGTAGTAGTGACTGTTGGACCAATTGGAAGAGGTGGCGGTGGAGTTGGAGCTAGGATACTAGCGGCTCTATACTTGGCATGTGTATAATCAGTTACTTTGGTTAGAGAACGTTTCTCGGTTAGCTCGGTATTCAAAGAAGTCAAGGATCTGGGTCTACGAATTTCATGGTATTGCAGAGGAGGCTGTTCTATGAGAGAAGGCGACGAAATTCGTTTTTGAACAATGTTAGTGCTGGTCGTGGTATCTCCCTCGGTCTGATTCTTCAAAATTCTTGAGTAGACTGAAGGATTTCGCTGCCTGGAGATGCTGGATGTGGGTGGAGCGCCTCCTGAAGGCCTATGGAGCTCGGGGACGTAAGAAAATATAGTCATCCTGGCAGGAGAATTGTCAAGACTGTGTGTGAGGCTAGATTCTTCCGTTTCGAAAATCGTGGTCAGATTTCTTTCTACAGTAACGCTTGCTATATCGGATTCGGAGGGTACAGTACTGGGAGGAGGAGGTGGCTCTCGCTTCACTTGCATTTAAACCTCGAACTTGGGTTCAATCGGCATGGCTACCATGTGGTGAGGAACTGCGGCGGGCGAAGCGTTTGCTGTTGTCATGGAAAACGTTTCCACTTTTGCGGTAACTGTCTCGGAATAAAAGGAGCTGGTGGTATGAATTTCTTGACGTTGATGAGTTTCGTGGTGAACAAAGGCTTTGTTGTCGTAGGAGCTGGTGGATGAAACTGGGAGAGAAGGTCCTTCGTCCACATGTAAACAGAAATGCACTTTCCATTAATTTTGAGGTAACATTTAAAATTAAAAGTTTTTAAGATATTTTAGTAATTAGAATTACTAGATTAACATAAAGTAATTATATTTGTAACTTTATTTATACGTATATACACTCAATTATATACATATGTCGGGTTATCATTAGAGTTAGGGGCGTATAACGAATCTTTCTTTGGATTAGACATTGTTGTTATGCACGAGCGAAGATATTTACTAGTCCAATCATGATTGTGACGGAATTTGACAAGTAACCATGGTAATTAGATACTCGGAATGTGAATGGCAATGATCTTAGACTCAATAACGAATCCACGGTCAGCGGGATGACAAATGCGATAATGAACTTGACTCACGTGTTCCCTGTACTAGTCGAACTTATCGGATTGATCCTCAGTCCAAGTGGAACTGCCCTTATATACTCCTCTTCGTATCTCTCTGTATCCCTCAGGTCAATCCCTGTTTTTAATGAGAGTAATTTAATTACTTCATACCTCTGTTAGGTACACGTCCCTCCCGTGACCGTGGATACGTTCAGTGACCCATTATGTCACTTCGAGCCCAAGCCCACTGTCATAAATCTCGGATAATCATAATTGACTCAACTCATAAGCAGCTATTTCTCAGTTTTATTGTTTAAGTACAGCTATAATAAAAAATCTGGACTAAAGTATTTGGGACTTTTTCAAACATTCCGAAAGGAAGGCTCCGATGTCCTTTCATCTCCGACACATATATGACGGAGATGAAAGGATATCGGGCCGTCCCCTTTGGAATTCTTAGAAAAATGTCAAGCACTGTCTGTGTAAACTTTTAGCGTTTATAAATCTTTATAAACCTTTCTCAGTTAAACCAATTGTAGTTGCGATAATGAGCTTGGGTTCAAGACGACAACTAGTCGCCGAACGTTGCCGCGGTCACGGGACAGACGTTTTGCCTAACGGAAGTATAGAATTACATAGTTCTCCTTAAGAAGAGATATCGGTACCGACACCCAATAGTAAACAGTCCAACGGTCTCTGCCGCGTGGCTTGTCACACGCGCCGACCCTAGTCTTTGTCTGGCAAGACGATAACCAGATACCGATGCATTATTCACAGTATATGTTCGGATGGCTTGGTGGTCCCGCCACAGATCTCAATACTTAGTCAAACAAGGTCTTTCAAATTTATAAACAGTCCTTGTCGGGAAGATACCGAAGATGTCCTTCGCACGCGCGATTCTTCTCGCTAGCGGCTTTATCTCAAGGGCGGCTAGCATCCTTTTCTAACCACCAACATAGAGATTGGTCAATTAACGGCAGCGTTCATTTCCCTCACTTTCTGGACGAGGGTTGTCCTCGACGAATCCGATGATCTCGTGCCCTGAGACATACCTCGTCATAGTTGACCTCTGCAGCATCACGATGACGGGGAGGGACATTCTTGTATGATCTCGTCCGCGAGTGGGACAGCGTCTTTACGATCGGTGGATATTCCACGTTTGAGTACGGAGTTTGACTTAGACTTTTCAGGGGGGTATATTCGTTGTTCCGTTGGCCGCGGATTCGTTATCGAACTTTGGATCATTGTCATTAGCATCTCGAGTATCTAGTTACCACGGCTACCTGTCAAATTCTGTAATATTACGTGACAAGCGCATAGTTGTCACCAAGCAGCGAGTTTCAGAAACGTCGATTTCGATCCGTTATTTCATCCACAAATAGTAGGTGGCATACGCGATCTCAGGCGCGAACGGTGGCGTGACCCGAGCATAGTGGGGGTCGTCTCCCAAAGAAGACAAAGAAATGATTGAAGGGCAATCAGTCCCATTTGAAGATTCTAACAGCATACATCGAGGGGTCTGACGAATAAAGTCGCTAAGTCTAACGAATATCGAGAGATATCACAAAGTCGGGTCGAATTTCTGTAACACATTAACTGTATTCATCGCTAAATAATTTGTGACGTTTTTATTATTATATAATTTATTGTTAAATATACAATCTACATTAACCAATATATATTCTTGTGTACAATCGTGTTTAAGTATATCATACATAAACTTAAACGTAAGATTTCGCAACGAAATACGCTACTATACAGTCAACTTCGTCAATATACAGCGAAAGAGTCAAATATATAGAGCAAAGAGGAAAAAGAAAGAAATATAGAATATAATAATAATTGCTGCTATTTATTAGTTATTAAAATATGTTAAAAATGAAATAATAATGAACGTTTTTATCCTGCTGCAACCTTTGACATTTTCAGGTATATTCCATCAACGGGTTGGAGAAGGAACAATTGCCTCTTATCAGGTTTGTATACTTTGCGAGTCTTCTCACATACTTCAACTTTGAATTTTGACAAGATGGTGACCATTCCTACCTCCATTTGTTTCTTTGCCAATCGTATGCCTGAAAGAAATATTATTTGATATTGTTATTAAGATATTTGATATTATTATCATTATTAAGATTATTTGAAAATTATCGATTTCAAAATTCATAATTTAGGAACATTTTATTAGTTTTTTTTATAAAAACGTTTCTTACCACTGCAGTGTCTTGGACCATCTCCAAATGGTAAGTGAGCCATTGCATGTCTGGTCTTAATATTTTCATCGGAAAATCTATCAGGATCGAACACTTCCGGATTTGGATAAATTTCTGGGTCTTTCTGAATTGCATAAACAGGTAGGAAGATTTGTTGACCCTTTGGTACGGTGACTTTTGTTCCTGAGAATGTGTAGGTTTCCATCGCTGTTCTTGACAACCATTGGATTACTGGATACTTTCTTAAAGTTTCTATTAATAAACATACAGTAGTTAGGTATATTGAATACACTTGGTCGTGGAAGATAATAATTTTTCAATTTTAGGTAGTAACTGGAAATTAAGAATTAAAAATTACGCATCAATGCATTAAAAAATAATTTCAAATGAATTAGTAATAGATCCCATCATAAAATAACGTTTTAATGAAAACTGTAAGAATTACATATACCTAGTAGGCACGCATTTAGATATTTCATTTCGCATATTCCGTCATAAGTGATCTCCCCATTATATTTCTTTAAGACACTTTGGATTTCCTCTCGGAGTTTGTCTTGCACTGTTTGGTTCCATGCAAGTTCGTACAAAGCGTTGCTGATCGTCACTGAGGAATTTCCGAAGCCAGCAAGGAAGAAAAGCTGAGCCTGAGATGCCAGGAACAAACTATCCGCTTCTGTAAATAATATATCATAGTGACTGTATTTATTTGATGAATTTATTTATAATGATGAAACAGGAAAATACGACTATTTAGAGTTATTTCTTAATGTAGTAATGTAATATAACTAAAACAACTAATCAATTTGCAATTCACAACTCACTACAATCGATAACTCGCAACTAACTAATTTTCCCCACCAAGTCATCCATTTATCACAGTTTTCGTACTCCCATCACATGTTTCGTAGCCGTCCATGACCAACAATAGTCACGTACGCCTTTTCCAAGTTCTTTCTTTTTTGTGCTTTACAATTTGTCCAGCTGAGCATTTAGTAAATTTTTCTAACCCTTTATTACTTATATAGTAATAACACGTGGATGGCTATCCCCAGTGGGATACCATATTCGAGTTTGATTATTTTATTTCTTTAGTGAGGTCAGTGGGGTGTTCTCTTATTAGTCTTCTTTCTATGAGAGTTTTGCTCACTTCAGCAGCCAAATGGTTTGGATGTGTTGTCGTTTTTTCCTTGTATTTTACTGCGTACCTGCCGATTTCTTCTTTGGCCGTTGGTATTTTTAAGTCCTAGCGTATATTCTCGTTTCTGTCATACCATGGGGCGTTGACTATTGTTCTCAGTATCTTCGATTGTGACGACTCTAGTTTATTTATATGACACATTACTGCTGTCACCCATAGTGGTATTCCGTACGTTTTAATTAGTTTTATTATCATTTTGTAAATTTTTAGTTTATTTTCCATGCTGAGTTTAAAATTTCGACTAATTAGCCAGTACATCGGTCTTTTTTTTATCCGTATTTTGTCTGTAATCGATTTAGTATGTTGCTTCCATGTAAGTTGTGTGTCTAAGTGGATTTAACTTGCCTTGTTTGTGTTATGAGCGTGACATTCAATTGGATATTTGATGGTTTCCGTTTTCGTAGTATAAATGCAATATGGTTGCATTTACTGGGGGTTGCATTCGTTTGTTTATCTTGCAACCATTAAGCTATCTTAGTGATATCCTCTTGTAGTAACGTGACTGCTGTTTCTGAATTAGTGTGCCTGACTAGTACAGCCGCATCGTCCACGAATGTCAGTATTTTGCTGTTGGTAACTGTTGATATGTTGGCCGTATACGGTGTATAGAATATTGGTTTTAAGACGCTTCCTTGCGGTACACCTGTCTTGATGTCTTTAACTTCGAAATATGTGTCCTTTAATTTTTACTACAAAGGTTCTATTGCTTAGGTATGATTTGAGTAAGTGGTGGATTTGTTCCAAGAAATGTGTTTTGATTGTTTGTAAGAGGCTTGTATGATTCACTTTGCCAAATGCTTCCTCGATGTCTATGAAGAGGGCTGCACAATATTGTTTCTTTTCTATTGCTAGTAAAATTTCGTTAACGAATCCGTGCATTTGCTCTGTCGTGTTTGTGTTTGTTTCTGAATCCTAATTGGTGATCTGGTATTAATTTTGCTTTCTCTATTGTTGGTTTTAGGCGATCGCATATTATTTTCTCTAGTATTTGGAAAACACAGGAAGTAGTGATATTGGCCTGTAAGATTCAGTTTGGTGTGGGTCTTTGCCTGGCATAGATAACATTATGATCTGTACTAGCTTCCATAGATTAGAAAAGTATTGGATTCTTAAAATTGCATTGAATATTATTCTGATTAAACGTATTGCTTTTGGGGGAAGGTTTTCCAAGATTTATCTTAATTTCTTGTGTTGTTGTCTCAGGTATGGTGTAGTGCTTGTTAGTTGGAGTACTAGTATTTTGCGCATTTTCGTCTAAATGGCATGTGTTTTTACTGTTGTTAATATTATATGGAGTAAATGTGCAACAAAGGTGACTGAAGTATTCTGCAGCTTCCTCTTCGTTGCTTCTGGTCCATGTATTGTCTGCTTCTCTGATTGCTGGGATTAGTTTTATTGGTTTCTTTATTTTGTTCGTGGCTTTCCATAGAGAGTAGTTGGCATTCTCGTGCGCAGAGTTTCTATCAATTTTGAAAATTCGTTATTATTATGATCTTTTATTTCACTTTTTATTTCCTTTGCGAGTTTGTTTAGAGATTTTTTTGTTTTCACGTGTTCTATGTTTTTGCCATTTTGTTTTCGCTTTCCTCTTTTCTCTGATTTTGTCAAGGATGTCGGAATTATTTTTGTTTCCCTGTTGTTTGGTTTATAATTAATAGTTATCCATGCCACTTTTTGTACAATTTCTATTAATGTTGTTACTGCCTGTTCGATGTGTTCGGGTGTTTTTGGTGGAATATTGCAGTTGATTTTGCTTTCGATTAGTTCTTTAAATGTTTGTCATTTGGTGCTTTTATCGCAGAGCGTCTCTGGATTGCTATAAAGTATTGGTTCGCTTGTGTATTCTATTATTATCGATGCATGATCGGAGCTAAGCTCAAGACTGGGTGTTATTTTTAATTTGTTTGCGTTTATAACTGCAAAGTCAAGCAAATCAGGAGTTTTGTTTAGATCTGTCGCCAGTATGTTGGTCTTCTTGTGAATAATATGTTAAGATTATTTGTTCTAACATATTTTTCTTGTGTTTTACCACGAAGTGTGTTAATTCTTGAGCCCCATGGCTGTGCTTTGCTTTGAAGTCTCCCGCTGCGATATATTTGTGACCTAAGGGTTAAAAATATTCATCCCATTTTTGTAACGTCATTTTGGGTCATGATGGTGCATATACTGCTGACATTTGGCAGTAATTGCCATTAATTTGTATTTTAACGGTGGTTACTTGAACGTGTTCCTGACTGATTTGGCTATGTAAGTGGCGTTTGATATTGTTTCTTATTATCACTGCGACCCCTCCGTGTACTTTTCTTAAGGGATGTTTGTGTAATATGGTATTTTTATGTAGCTTTTTGGTGTGAAATGTGTTTCTGAAACAAGTAATATGTCAATATTATTGTTATACAGAAATGTTTTAGTTTCAAGGTTCCATTGTTGTAGACCATTGGAGTTCCAAACTGCTATTTTCAAAGTGTCCATTTCATTTTTTTACTTAACATGTTAGTAAGTACTTGTAGTATGACTGTAACTTGTTGTGTTTGTTGTCTAAGTACTACGTTTAATTCACTTATCATTTTTATTAACATTTCAGTGTTTTTGATGGATTGCTTGAGCAGTTCATTGATTTCTGTACCGTCGTTGTTGTTACTGTTTTGGTTTTGATTGTTTAGGGATGGCGATTGGTTAGTTAGTTGCGCATAACTTCGGTTACCAAAGGTGTTGATATTTCTATGATTAGTGTTCGATACGTATAGAACATATGGTGTTGGCTCTGATTCTTGCACTTTGACTTGTTCCAGTTTCAAATGTTTTATACTGTGGTTTTCTGTTTCGGCAATGTTGTTTAATATTTCAATCAGGCGATCTATTATTTGGGCATCGATGGTAGATCGGTGGTGGTTTAACGATACGAGTTGTGGCTTTTTATTTTTTGGTCCGTATCTACCTTTTCTATCAGTGAATTGAATGAATTTCGGAGTGGGATGTCGTGTAGCCACTGATGCGTTTTTTATATCGAAAATTTTGATAGCGCTTATGCCTAGAATTATTTTACGCTTCTTGTGAACTGATGCTAACTTTCAGTTTTCATATTGATAGGATAGTTCGTCGCCGTTGTTGTTCTCCGCTTGCTGTTGCAATGTTTCCACTTCTTTTATGGCTGAGGTTTCCTGTTCTGTATTAAGTGTTGATTTTCGGCTAAGTTATGATTTTGATTGGCGGTATTTGATGTTGCATTTTGGAACTTTTATCGTTTGACCGTGATCGTTGACGATTAACCGCTTCAATTCACTACTTGTCGCACTGACACTTGTTTTCGTTTGCACTGGCGCACAGCTGCACACGTCTGTTTACTTCGGTTGCTCGGGCAGAACTGAACTTTTTCAAGTAACTACATTTCTGAAGGACCGTGAACATATTAATGGGCCACATGGCCCATTGGAATTTCCTGTCCCTTCTAGCCAGTCAGCATTCAGTAGTTCATCGGATTTTTCTTAAATAATCTTTCCAGGATACTACAATGTAATATATAAAACAATATATTGTTTGTTGAAAAGATATTATTATTTGTATCGTAATTTGATCATCAACTGTTGAAGGAATGTTGCCATCATTGAAATTTGAAATTGATATTGACAGTTCATAAACAATAAAATTGAGTATATAGTTATTTTTATAAATGTTAAAACTGAATCGGTACAATTAAAGAATGTATTTTTATTTTTACCATAAAAATACAACAAAGAGACACTGATTAAAAATAATAGAGTAGTCAATTCCTGAGCAAGATCTTGTTAAAAAAGTATTAAATAAAGCACCAGTATTAAACGAAACAAAATATATAATCTTTTTCTAACTTATGAATTTATTTCATAATAATAACTAAGCAGCTAAGCAGTTTTTATTGCAATACAGCTCTGAATATTTATAAACACATTTTAAATCCTTGTAAATCAAATAATAAGAAATTTATAATATAAATATATTTCGTATCTTCTTTCTCTCCCTCCTACTCTCTCTCTCTCTCTCTCTCTCTCTCTCTCTTTCTCTCTTTCAGTTTTTTCTCCTTCTTATAATTAATATTATAATACACTAATTCTAAACAATAATATATAAAAGATTATCAAAATTTAAAACTTAGTTTTTATTATATGATCTTCAGGTACTTCAAGTCATACTAGCACATAATAAAAAATCAGTTTCTCATTTACTCTATACTTTACCATATTTATATGGATTCTGCATAAATAATTATGTACATATTTGCAAACTTGTTTAAAAGCATTTAAACTTTTATCGAAAGTACAATTTTTTATACAAAAACAATTTTAATCTTTTTTCTTACCCTTAAGGTTAATTTTCTCGGGGTGTTGTCTCAAATCTGCCAAAATATCGATAACATCTTTTGTATGAACATTATTCTGAATTCTGTAATCCATAGCTTCTCTAATAGCTGTTTCGAAGAAATTGATAACTTCATGATCAGTGAATAGGCGACCAAAAATTCTGAACAGGAATGGATATTCCCTCAATCTATCCGTGAGAAATTGTTCTATATTTGTGTCAAGAGCTCTCTTTCCCATTTTACGAAACTGACAGTTCTCATCCGTTATAGCATTTGTCTGAATACTAAACGCGCAAGCAGCGATCACGTCAATGGTGAATTTCGCGGCAGTATCGCGAAATTCAATCGGCTCGCCCTTTTCTGCTAATTTCTCTAGGTACTTGTCATAGGTGTTCGCACAGTCTGTCATCAAGTGAAACATTTCCTTTAGCTTTCCTGATGAGAAGAAGGGTGAAAGTTTGATTCTTAGGGGTCTCCATCTTTCTGCTTCCAGCCTAAAGATTTGCTCAGATAATGGCTCGACCTGTAAAATTACAAGAATGTTACTTTTGTTATATATGTGGTATAAAAGATAAGTCGGAAACAATTTTAATACAATTATATAAGTTATAGTTAATATAAATAAATATATTATTATACGACTATTCATTCATTATACGACTATTCACGACATTGCGGCTACAATGCGAGTACTACAGGTAACGCGATTACGACAAGAATTAAAATGATTCTGGTATAATCGGACATTCCCATTTGATACTATAAATTACAAAATATTATAGGTTGAATCAAAGGGTAAATCTTCGTTAATTTTTGCTAACAAAAATCATTCTGTACTTTTGTAGATTTTGCACTTTTGTAAATAAACGATAAAATGTACCTATTATGGTTGAAGAAGATACTCTTACATAATATATTGATATTTAGTTGATGTTATGTAATAGATGAAGCAACATCATAACAATGTCGCAATTGATAAATTTCGTATAAGTAGATATGTCCGATTCATCGTTATTACAAGAATTTCAACAAGCGCACATATACAAAGGTTAATATCTGCAAAGATATAGACCAGCATCTAATGTCCAAAAACCTTGAGTTGTTGATAGCTTTAATTTAGATAATTTAATTTAGATTACGATAGATTAATGAATGTTTTGACAAAAATAATTATTTGCGTTAAAGTTTTATGTAATTTCATTATACAACTTTCATATAAGTCTAGTAATTGTTTTAAATGACAAATAGTGATTTCAATTATAATACCTAACTGCTTCCGATTTCTGGATACATGCACTTGGATTATACTTTTTACTATGAAGTAATAATATTACAATATATATAAATGCTAATACGCATAATTGTTAAAAATAATGTTTAACGCCAATAATTTCTTAAAAATAATGTAGTGAATGTATATTCATTTGTGAATACTGAATTCTAAATGGTGGGAAATTTTTTCTCTTTGAAGATACCGTTTAATTTACGTATCTTTGCACATTACTTACGCAAATTACAAAAGTTGTTCATTCGTATCGTTAATATGAATAAACACATCATTTGTTTTCACTTAATCATAATTTTGTAGCAAAACATAGTAATAAGTATGTGGAATTTACAACTTATAATAAGCTAATATATCTAACAAGTAAAAATTCGCTTAAAGACAATGTAAAAAATTATTATAGTTGCATTTCTGACTATAAGGTACGGAATTTTCAATGAACGAATCATAACAGATAACGTATTATCACACATAAAAAAAAATATTGAACTTTGTACCTTATTTATCAATACCTTATTTTTAAAAATAATTATGTATTTCAATTAGTGTGGGAAATTTTATTTCATTTCGTTCTGATTTAAAACAACGTGAACGCCAATTCATTCAAGCTGTAAATAAGTGGCTCACACAATAATAGTTGCAGGAGTTATAGGTATTGAACGTGATTTCTATTAATACAATTATTGCAAAGCATAATAAATACCAATAAATATAAGAATAAAATATCTCAATATTCTAGCTAATAAAGCTAATCAACTTTGACAAAGATCGCGGAATAAAAGTACACTCGCGCCATGGAACTTCACATATCGAATTTATGATTTTCTTGCTTGTCCATAGGCTATTATTATGTAATCGGCCCATAATTTAATCTCTGTTTTTCATATGAATTAGAACGATTGCAGGAAATAAGACCGGAAAATTGGACAAAACATTGAAACAACAGAAGTTTCAAATACGGTTTTAGTATTCCGAACTTTTGTCTTACTTTGGTTTGTTTTTCCAAAATTTGTTTCACCAGCTATCAAACATACTGTATATTTGACTATTTTTATTTGTTCATTCTGGAACTTTTAACAAAATTCATTTAATAACTACAACAGCTTTATTAGGATGAGCAATTTTCCAATAAACCCAATTATAATATAGCACATAAAATCTCAATTACTTTATAAGATGTATATATCAATTATCATAGTAATAATAAAATTAATGATTTGTTTCAGTAAAACATAAAGTGTTAATACATATACCTCTCGTACGGCGCCATGCGTTCTTTGAGCAAACATGTTAAAATCTTTAATAAGAACATCCTTGATCAAATCCAGATCTCTTAGAACTAACAGCGGTTCGTGACCTCCGTAGACTCCAACCATCGGTTCATCTCTAAATTCATTGTAGGCTTTTTGGAAACAGTCCATAGTAGAATCCTTTCCCAGAAGCACATCCTTGAAATTACCCAAAAACGGAAGAGGCTTTGGTCCTCTGACACCACGTTTACGCCAGTAGTTTAACTTTATCATAGAATAGTAATAAAACAGGACGAATACAGTGACAATTAATCCAATGGTCTCTATCATTAGCCAAGACATGATGATTTTGTTAAATTCTAATTTTTATCAAGTTGGAAGAAATTTTGCACAAGCACAAAGTCGATTCCCGAAAGGAATCTACAAAATTAACTTTTTCTCAGTTACTATACTTTCTTTGATGCTTCACTGTCCCGGTCTACTCGACGAAGTCCCGAAGAATGTGGATCTGCTAATATAATTCGCGTTTTAAATACACCCAAATGTCGAAGTTTATCGAAATGTACGATATGCCTGTCTAAAGATGTATTCTGAATTTCGATAGCGCTGTGCCGCGTCGTAAAAACATCGTTTCAGCATCTTTCTGCGATCACGATCCCCGCTATGTTGTCGTGTAGACGATCCTTGTTATATTCTATACAGAAACGCGACAAAACAGATAATCTAATTGATAATGTGATCGAAATCGAGTTGCATTCTTTATGAAGATCTTGAAACGTCGAGTCGAAAGTCATTTGTTTTTGTTATGAATAACGCACTTCTGCATCAAATAAAAGTCTGTATTTTATATTTTATTACAAATGACGCATTTTTTTCACATTTTGACGTATCAAGTCGTAAACTGTATTTCGACCACGATACACTAAACACAATGCAACTGATTTCTGTTATATATATATGTCGGAGATGAAAAGACATCGGGCCTCCCTGTTGGAATTCTTAGGAAAAGCAAAGACAATGAGCTTGAGTTCGAGGCGCCAGACAGGGCGCCGAGCGTAGCCGCGGTCACGGGACGGATGTTTTGTCTAGTGCAAGTGTAGAATTGCATGGCCCTCCTTAAGAAGAGATGGTGGTGCCAGTGCTCTGCAGTGCGCATTCCAACGGCCTCTGCCCCGTGGCTTGGCACACGCAGACCCTATTCTTCGGGCAAGACGATTGCCAGATGTCGATGCAACTTCACAGGACATTTAGTTAACTAAGGTCCTCGAAACGAACAAACAGTCTTTATCCTAACAGTCCCCAAGTCTACCACCCGCTACGGGAAGATATGGGAAATCTATTTTGCCTCACGGGCGACGCTTCCCGTTACCAACATTCTCTCAAGGGTGGCTGGCATCCTTTTCTAACCACCAACATAAAGATTGGCCAATTAACGGCAGGGTCCATTTCCCTCACTTTTTGGACAAGGGTTGTCCTCGACGAATCCGATGATCTCGCGCCTGGAGACACACCCCGTCATAGTTTACCTCTGCAGCATCACGATGACGGTGAGAGACATTCTTGTATGATCTCGTCCGCGAGTGGGACGGCGTCTTTACGATCGGAGGATATTTCACGTTTGAGTACGGAGTTTGACTTAGACTTTTGAAGGGGGTCTAGTCGTTGTCCCGTTGGCCGCGGATTCGTTATCGAACTTAGGATCATTGCCATTAGTATCTCGAGCATCTAGTTACCACGGCTACCTGTCGAATTCTGTAGCGATCATATCCGTAAAAGTAGATGCTTTCTGTATTGCGTACCCGCGATGGCTAATTCGAGAGAATATTCATTACACGCCCCTATCCCTAATCTTAATGTTAAATCCGACATATATATATATATATAGGTATGCATAATTGCTAATATTATAATTATGTAGTTTTATTATAATCGTTGATTAAAATTATATAAACAAGAAGATTCGAGTCAATTAAAAAGAAGACATCTAACAAAGATCACTGACTGTAAGTAGTTTTATAGCTAAATATGTAATTGTTACAGATACCTATACTGTTACATTTTAATATTTTATAATCTATATTATCATTTCTTGCATATGCTATATATATGCAATAATAATGCAAATTTATGTTTTAATGAATATAATTAATAACATGAAACAACCTATCTAGTTTGGAGTCGCGCTTGGGACGTGTTGAAGAGAGGACGTGTTAACGGGTTGCTCCCGCTAGAAGTGTGGTTGGAGAAGGTTGAGGATGTATGAGTGTAGGAATCTCGGCAGGATTGCAAGGGGTTCCAGTGAATTAATAGTGTAAGGAATTGCAAGGGTAAAGTGTAAGGGGTGTGAAGTGGGATGAGGAGATAGGAGAAGGGGTACAAGTGAATAGTGTTGGGTGGACGTTGGGGTGTGTGTTGCAATGGATCCGACGTCGATTAGATTCGAGGGTCGAAGGTGCAATAGGTTTAAATATAGCTGGGTGGTAATATCCTCGTTGAATAAGAGTGGGTGGAATGATTGGGAGAAATAATGTGAAATGGGAGATAAATGAGAGGTGCATCAGTTAATAATTGTGATATCATGAGTCAGAGTTGGTATGTTTACTGGCGTTTATTTTGAATGTTATTCGGTGTGAGCAATCTTTACTTAAAGTTAAACGTTCAAATAAGACCCTGTTGAAGCGTTCGCGACTAACCGTTTTGATTATAAAGTGACAGTTACATCTTGGCAACAGAAATGAACACGAGAAAGGAAAAACGAATTTATGACGAAGTTGGCTATATCCCCGAACTATCCTATTTGAAAAAAAAAAAAAGAAAAGTGTGGACAGGTTAGTAAGAAGGAAAAAAATTACGGCTCAGGGGGTTTCGGAGCCCCCAGGCCCCGTCGGTGTTGCGGGTGGTGCCTCCCCAGGCTCGCCCCGACGGTCTTCAAATGACTGGTTGTGGAACGACGAAAGGATGATCGGTCCTAGGGTCACCTCCTGTGCGGTAAAAGCGACCGGAGACCAAGCGCTTCTGGAGAGTGACGCGGAGAGAAGATTATAGGAGGCTCCGATTAGTCTAATCGGATTGAAGGAGAGCACTAAGAAGGAGTACGCCTTCAAACCGCGGCGAAGACTAGAAAGGAGCCCGATAGTAAAGGAGAAGTTAATCGATCAAAGTAGTTACCTGACACCTGATACGAGCAGAACCAGAAAGGGGAAGAGATTGAAGGAGGAAGAGAAGATGTTGGGAAAAAGGAAAGGGTTGGTAGTCAAAAGAAACAACGAGGGAGCCATAGAGGATGGGTCTTCCGCGGACGAAGGCAGAAGCCCAATGTTAGGTCTAACCGATGTTGGGGGACTCATAAAGAGCCTGGAACTCCTTATAAAGAATATGGAGAGAATGATGAGGAGAATCAGTGATACCAGCAAGGGTGATCCGACATTGGAGAACTTGAAGACGGATGATGTAAGGGAAATAATGAATGTGAGGCGTTGGATGGACACCATTGCCGAAATGAAAAGGGTACGTCAGGACAGGTGAACGGTGGCTACCCAGATGACTCCTAAGGAGCGGGAGGAAATACACCGTGGTGGAGTGTCGGTAGCCGTCCAAACAGAAGTCGACCAGTCGGCAAAAAGAAAAGAAATTTCGCCGTTGGGGGAAAGAAGAACGGTCAATAGGAAAAAGCCAAGGTAAAAGGAGCTATCATATGCTGAGGCATGTAGTAGGAACAGAGGAAATGTTGAAAGCGAGGATGAATGGACGGTGGTCGGCAGGCGAAGAAGGATTAAGAGTGTAGCTGATATGAGCGATGAGGAGGCACCCAGAAATAAAGGCGATAAGGAAGAAAGAAGAGAGATAGTAGCAAGGAGAAGGAACGAAGCCATTGTGACAACGACCATACCCAAACCCACGTCATTCCACACTACCTGACAGTGAACCGCTAGGCTTTGACCTGATCTTTATACATGGCCCAACATTATATTTTCCCCATTATGTAGGGCAATCAGGATCCTCTCCTTGCCCCTCAACTCCTACAAACGCAACATATAAAAACTGCAAGCATTCGACCACGAGACTAGTCTTGTGTACAGTCTTGGCCGTGATTTAAACAACTATTTTAACTTTGCTACTTCATTGTAATATTATACTTAATCGTTTTGTGAATAAAAGCCTACAAAAATATAAAAGCACCGTCAAAATAAGCTGAGCTGCTCCCTTTTTATCATTAATTTTACATGACACGATCCTGATTAAAGTTGACCAGGACGCTAACTGAATAGGCTCTTACAGAGAAGTAGTGGGAGAGAAGGATGTGCTCAGAGAAACAACTGGTGTAAGGAAGACCAGGGCAAGGCACATACTAATTGAAACAAAACAATTAGGTATCGGCGGACAAAGTTGCAGAGAAGCTGAAGACGGCCATGAAGAAGGACATCGAAATTTTGCCGTTAGCAAATAGGGAGACCCTGGAAATAAAAAATATAGATCCCATCGCTACTAGGGAGGAGCTGACCGAGGACATATCCATTGGGCTGGACATTAAGGAAAAAAAATGGGTTCAGATAAAATCGCTGAGAATGGCACCTTGGGGAACCCAACAAGCGGTGATGGTAGTTCCAGCGAAAAGCATTTCAAGCGAACCCACCATCAGGATTAGGACAGGATTGATGATAGCAACAGCTACAGTTATCCCAAATGTCCTCAGATGCTATAGATGCCATATGCTTGAATATAACGCGGCAAGGTGCACGGTACTGGATCTGCGCGGTGGAGAGAAAAGCCAACCTGAGACATACAACGGAATCGCTGGCATGTCCAGCAGTGAAGGATAGGATGAGAAGAGGAAATAAACTCAGAAGATAAAAATCCCAATAATAAATTTGATGTACCAGTATACTTGCGAAGCCAAGGTCGACGTGATCTTTATCACTGAGTCTTATCAACAGCAGACTTACTGGTACAGCGATGACAAAGGTGATGCATCTTTGTGAGTGACTCTGTTGAGAGGAAAGCATCCGGTTGAAAGTACCGTGACAATCAGGAACCGACTAGCATTTGTGTCAGCGACGTGTTCTGCATTAGGGGGTATTATTCCCACAATGTCAAACTAGAAGAATTTTACTATTACCTAAGGGAAATGAAGACCACCATCCAGACAAACAGGAGGAGTTATCCCTCAACGATGATCGTCGGCGATTTTAACGTGAAATCTAATGCGTGGGGTGGCCAGAGAACTGATCGCAGGGCTTTAATGAATATGTTGATGAAGAACGGTATTGTACCCATTAACATGAAGGAAAGCTATACGTTCTGTAAAAACAGGGGGACGAGCTTCATCAACGTGGTAAGTACCGATAGAGGATTGGTCAAGAAATACGTGGGAGGGAAAATACCAAAGGTGTGGGCAGCGTCGAGCCATATGTATGTCCTGCACGATTTTAGAACGAGAAAGACGAGGCGTAACCTAGGAAATTTTAGGCATACGTCAAAGGATGCTGATTTAAATAAAGTTGCTTTAAAATTTGACGGAATCCATGATAAAATATTTAGTGGAAACATGGATTTAGAAGAGGAGGTATATGGGGACCGACTGCAGTTTACGATGGAAACCGCGTGTGCCTCTGAATTAAAGAAGGTTTACCCGTCGATGACAAGAGAAACCATAATTATTGGTGGAGTGAGGAATTGACGAAATTAAGAAAAGAGGTGATGATGACGAGAAGAGGAGTTCAGAGGGCAATGGCGAGAGGAATTAGGGATGCGACGCAGTGAGCTCAGGAGTAGAAGAAAAAGAAGAAGGAGATGAAGAAGGTGATACGATCCAACAAGGAGAAACGGCTGAAAGGAGTTTTGTGCTATGGTGGATAGGGATCCATGGGGAAGGCTGTAGAGGACGATCATGACCAAGTTAGTCTTAGTTAGACTTAGTTAGTTAGAAAAGTCCGAACAGATGGCCATCACGTGGACAAAGTGTGAGCCATTGTCGACGAGCTCTTCTTAACGTGATCGAGAGATTTTATTTCAAGAATCGACGAGAGTATCAGTATAAGCGAAGACGGGGGTAACTACTTGGCCACTGAGGAAGCGTTATTGAATTTCGGACCATTACATATTATAAAGATTACTATAAACTTAGATACTACATATATTTTGTCTTTTGTATGGATTTACCTATTCTATGTATTTTTACGCCTTCAGGTTTCCTACAAGTGCATACAAATCATGTATAACTTAAATTACTTTAATTCAACTGTCATTTATCTGTTTTCTCTTCTCGTATTAGATACGAAACGTCACGTATGATTTTTGAAAAACGACCCTGACGAAGGTGTTCAAATCTCATTACCAAAGATTTTCATGGAAAGTTCATTATTTTGTAATTGTAGTGTGGATATTATGAATGCCAACTTCAGATATAAACAAAGACTAAAAAAGCAAATGCATCCGGTATCTAGTTTCACTAGGAGATTATAATGCATACAAAACGAAGAATCCTAAATTCGATACAATGTTCACAGTGGTTATTAAAGCAGTGTATGTATGTAGTAGGTAATAAGTACCATATATTGTTTGATTTTGACTTTGCTAACCTACAATCTTACTGTAGAGCCGATTTGTAATGGGTGTCAAAATAATAAACGATTTTTTAGTTTTTTAAAATAGATAAAATGGATAACGACTCGAAGAGAGACTCGGTTGAAAGTGGACTCCATTTTTACGATTCTTAATATATTCGCAGTTGATGACACGATAATCTCAACTTGATACCGCTCATAATTAGCGAAAGTGTATAATTCAATACTGCTGAATTTTAATATTAGAATATAGGTAAAAATAAAGAATATTGCTTTGTAATATCATTTTTACAGTTATTTGTTTTTGATTGAAAATATTTAAATTGAAAATATTTATACATTAAAATGCATAGCAAAAAAATTAAAAAGTTGCAAATATGGGAATACAAAATTGAAAAAGTTACTTATATTTACTAAATATATATTTCAGTACGATTGCAACTTCTTTGAAGTGAAGAATTTCAAAATCAATATTAGCTTACCAATTTATACTATATTTTATATTTATATGTCGGAGATGAAAAGAATACCGGGCCCTCCCCTTTGGAATTCGTTAGAAAAATGTTAAGCATTGTCTGTGTAAACTCTTAACGTTTATAAATCCTTGTAAATTAAAGCGGTCTTCATAAATCTGTAGTTGTTATAAATCATTGTGAGTTAAACCGATTGCACTTGCGATAATGAGCTTGGGTTCAAGGCGACAACTAGTCGCCGAACGTATTCGTGGTCACGGGACGGACGCTTTGTCTAACGGAGGTCTGGAACAGTTGTATGGGTTTTACGAAAATGTGGTTGGGATGGCCACGAGAGCGGGCCTAGCCACATGTGAGGTTACCTCGGAGGTGCCGATACAACGAGACGTGCGTGTGTTAGTAGTCAAACTTCGGCCGGAAGCTGCCGGACAGCAGCATCTGGAATTTTCTCGATGTTTCCAAACGAGTCTGGAAAAACGGATGCGACCGTACAGCGAAAAGGTCTCCATGAGGCTGGCATTCTTGCGATTGCCTTGGAGGGCGACACATCGTGCGTTTTCTTTAGCGATCGTGCCTTGCACCTAAGATTGAAGAAGACCGTGGATTCGTTTGAAGCCAAAACATTACCAATAGTGTTCGTAAATTCATTATCCGTTAAGCTTTGTGATATCCGCGTATACACGTGTAGGCAAAATCTCCGCCGTGTGAAACAATGGCCAGACCACGTGAAGAATCGACACGCGCCCAAGACTCCAGTCTAAACCCGACATATAGTATACTATCTATATGCTAACGCAGTTTCAATAATTTATATTTTGATTAAATTTACCCTGAATTTACAGTTTATTTTGATTAATTTAGTTTTCAGTAAAGTTCACTTACTTTGAATGAAGATTCATATCAACAAGTAACAACCAAAGAAATAGTTATGTAGATAGTAGAAAGTATAATTGTGTAATTTAAAATTTTAACTTTGATGAATATTGATATTAATAAATATAATACAATTTTTTTAAATCCTTCGAAATATGTTGACAGGTAGCAAAAGATTCTTAATAACGTTTTTAACAATTTCAAATATTATTGCAAAATAAAACAAACCATGATGTAAAATGAAAATGCAGCTTCGTTTATCGTAACATCTTATTTACGTCAAGCCTTGTAAATATTTAATGGAAAATTGTAGTAATCTGACATTACTTAATTTCATTAAAATCTTAATATAAAAATAAAGTAATATAATCCGCATTGTGTGTCAGAAATTACGGATTGGCAAGTACTGGCTTTATAAGTTAAACCAATCTTTATAAATCTTTAGTGTTTATAAATCTTTATAAATTAAACCGATTAGAATTGCCCGAGATTTGCGATAATGAGCTTGGGCTCGAGGCGACAACTAGACGCCGAACGTAGCCGCGGTCACGGGATGAACGTTTTACCTAATAGAGGTATAGAATAATTGTATAGCTCTCCTTAAAAAGAAATAGTTGTAGCGACACTTGACAGAAAACATTCCAATAGTCTCTGCCCTGGGGCTCGCCACACACAGACCCTATTCTTCGGATATGATGATTACCAGATGTCGATGCATCTCCGCAGTACATGTTCAGCTAGCCTGAGGACCCGTTATAAATCTTAGGATTTAGTTAACTAAGGTCCTTCAAACGGACAAACAGTTTTTATTCTAACAGTCCTTAAATCCACCACCCACTACGAGAAGGTACGGCAAATCTGCTTTTCTCACGAACGACGCTTCCCGCTAGCAACATTCTCTCAAGGGCGACTAGCATCTTTCTTTAACCACCAACATAGAAATTAACCATTTAATATTCCATGTTACGTCGCGTAAGACGGTCCTTGCGACGTCCCTCATGGTCTGGCCGCCGAGACCCACACACCGTTACACTGACCCTCAATAAACCTAAGGAACCACCATAAACAGAATCTTTTCAGCTTTATTTCTATTCATATAAGTATTTTCGGTTTATGGATGGTCCTTAAAACAGTCCTTAGATTTATTACATGATCTTATAACTTACGGAGAAAGCGAATGTTTGTCTAGCGAAATAGCAGGTTTTTCCCATTAACAAGGGCATCCATGAGTCCCATCTGCAGGAGACGTTCTCCTCATATTTTCCTTTATTAACATTGACTATAATCAATGAGTATCGCGGATCGTTACCCTCACTTTCCTACTGAAAAGTGTGGACAACGAATCCTTAGTTCGAAAAGCCACACCCACACCGAGCTTTCCTCCGTAATTGTACGAGATTGGTCACTACTGTTTTTCCAATCTTCGGATAGTCAACTCAAGTATCTAACTCTTGGGACAGTCATTTTTTTTTTTTTTTTTTTTTGACATGGGGAAATCCTCATGGACGCCCGGCCGCCCTCTGGTAGGCGGCGGGCAGTGTCGGACTCTTACCGACTAAAAACCCCACGGTGCTCGTCCCAACGGTTCTCAGGAGCGTCCCAGTCCCTGTCGTTAATTTGCTCCCAGGACGCTCCTTCGTCGTTCTCTCCCTGTGTTGTTGAGGGAGGCAGCCTGGTTAGTTTTGGCGGCTAGGGGGGGTGACCACCCTCCCCCTAGCGTCTCGTTTCCTGTGCCGTCGTGCAGTTCCGGGGAGGGAGCCAGACCTTCCTTGGCTTGACGGTTTCATCGCCACGTTCTTCTATGACAGCGGTGGTGGTGGTGATGCCGCAGTCTCACGGCGGCGTGTCGTTGTTCCTCTTCTTCCGCGGGTTACCCGGGTGGAGTCTCCTCGCTTCTCCTTGTTGCTCTCCGCCCGTTCCTTCACTAGCATGACCTGCTCGCAGAAGGTGCGGACGGCGGCTAACTCCTGTTGTCCCCTCGTCATGGCCACTACGACAGCTTCAGAGGATAGCCTGTCGCTTATGGGGAGGCGTAGTATTCGGCGCGGTTCTTCCCACGCTGGGCAGAACTCCAGCGTGTACTGCGCCGTGTCCTCTTCCTCTTTACAGTGGTGACAGATGGACGTCACCTCCCGCTGGATCTTTCGCAGGTACTCACCGAATACGCCGTGCCGGGTGAGTATTTGTGTCATCCTGAAGGTGAGTGGTATTCCTCCGTGGTTTCTCCATGCCTCCCAGTTGGGTAGGACGGCGCGGACGGCCCGGTGTGGCCGTGTGATGTCCTCCTCCATTAGCTGGGCGCGCCATCTTTCCCATATCCTGTGCTTGGACTCCCTCCAGATGTTTTGGACAGGTTGGTGTTAGTCCGAATTCAGAGCCCTCCGGTGGTTGTACACCTGCTGGAGTGCGAGGTCTTGTAGCTCGAACGGGGGAGACGCGGCTAGCACGGACGCCGACGAGTGGGATACGGTTCTGTATCGCCTCGCTATTCTTATAGCGGTCGTCCTGTGTAGCCTCCGCAGCAGAGTCAGGCTGCGGCGGTTGGCCATTATATCTTCAGCCCATATGGGGGCCCAGTAGAAGACCCGCGATCGAATGACTCCCTCGTAGTGGGGCAGTCATCTACTGTTCTTCCAATCTTCGGGTAGTCAACTCAAGTATCTAACTCTTGGACCAGTCATCTACAGTTCTTTCATTCGCAGCGTCGTCATCTATTATTGCTTCAAACTTAATCTACTCTCTATTAATACGAATCATCTATCAAGTATACTACTATTAATCATTTATATCAATTATATCTTCCGACACGACGGAACCTCAAGTGTAGTAAGTTGTTAAAAATACAAATATAATAGAACTGTAGACTACAGTTTTATTCCACAACAAATACCCCTATTATCCCATAAGAAATAAGGGGATCAACCTGTTCGTGGTGTCGATTGTTATAATCGTAACGGGAATTTACGACTCCCGTTGACGCACTTCAACGCGATCGCATCTCCCCGCGACTGGGCGAAAAAACATTCCATATCCCTCACTTTTTTGAGCGAAGGTTTTCCTCGACGAATCCGATGATCTCGTACCCTTAGACACACCTCATAGTTTTCCTCTTCTGCATAACCGTGACGGAGAGGAACATTCCCGTGCGATCTCATCAGCGAGTATAACGTCTTTACGATCACTGAATACCTCACGTTTTAACGAAGAGTCCGACTTAGACTTTGGAGAAAAGTACAATTGCTATTCCGTTGACCGCGGATTCGTTATCGGACCTAAGACCATTGTCATTAACGTCTAACCACCGCGGTTACGTGTCAACTCTGTAATATCCACACTTGAGCTAATAAACATTACCTCGATTGTGTAACAACGGAGGCCAATTTCTGTTGGAATTTAATCTTGGAATTAAGATTAATAATGAATGGAAGACACAATGTTTGTGTTGAAATAATACAATGTGATATTTATTAAACAATTATTTTTGGAATTATAAGTGTGCGTTCTGGAATGTAGACAATTGGCTAGTTATTCAAAGACTGGCTGGCTGAGTAACACATGGCCCTTGAAAAAGTTTAGAATCCCCACTCTCTATGCAGTAGTGAGTGTGACCTGTGTGGGTGTCTGTGTGGCGTCACATGTGGCACAGAACTATCTAGTAGCTTCTCGACGTGCCCATCTGGAATGTTCCATCCACATCTTCACGCTTCTTCCAGCGAATTTCCGAAAGAGCATGCTCGTGCTAGCCCAGTCCTGCTCGGGCAACGGAGGTGAACAGATGTGCGTAAGCAAACGTGTGCTCCAGCCAAGTGAAACAAAATAGTGTTAAGAAAAGTGAAAGTGCCAAAAAATGCAGCAGCAGATACCAACAATTAAGATTGCAACCAAAGGTGAAAAATACTATATAAATGGGTCGTTAGATTTACCAGGCTTGAAACAACAACAGCAAAATAGTAACAATCAAAACGATATGGAAACAGAAGAAATGAAAGAGCAGTAGAGACAGGAGGAGTGCAGACACGACAACGAAAGGAGTTACCAGGACGAAAACTGGAAACTAGCAAAGACAAGCAAAAAACGTAAAATAATTCCAGGCACAAGTGCTGCAGGAAACCCAGACGCAGAAAAGCAGCGATGGCTGCAAGAATTACCTTTAAGAAACTCCTTTAGCTCATTAACGGAAGAAATCGACAATGACCCGACAAGTAAATCCACAACCAAATCAACTTACATATCAAAACCACCACCAATATTTGTTGAGGCCCAAATAATAGACCCGCTTATAGATCTACTAAACAATACAGTCGGGAAGGATAACTACACTATAAAACAAACAAAATTAGAACAAGTAAAAATTCAAACAAACACCCCCGAAGTTTATAGGAAAGTGATAAAAGAACTAAACACAAAAAAATTAAGCGACGAACTAGCAAAAATTGGCCATCAAACAAGAACAATAAACAATATGACAAGATATGACACAAAGCAACCATTACCATTATTCTTAGTAGAACTCGAACCCAGGCCCAATAACAAGGAAACTTACGAAATAAAAAAGATACTAAATACAATTGTAACAGTAGAACCACCACGATACAAAAAAGAAATACCACAATACATGCGGTGCCAACAATACGGCAACACAAAAAACTATTGTAACAGAAGCCCGGCATGTGTTAAATGTGCAAAAAATCACCTAACAATACACTGCCCACACACAGGAAAAATAGAAGAAGTTAGATGCTATAATTGTAACGGAAATCACCCAGCCAGCTATAAAGGATGCGAAATCAGGAAACAATTACAACGTAAACTGTTTCCACCACTTCGCAACAGAACATTCAATAACTACCATCCTCAACAAAGTATAACGGAAAATGAAACGACCTTGAAAGCACAATATGAACCGAGCGCTATAACCAGTAACATAGATCCCCAAAGTAACCGAAGCTACGCACAAGTAACCAAAAACATTAGCCAAGCAACGATTACAAACAATCAGAACCAAAGCAATAACATCGAAGACGCTACAGAAATCAAAGAAATGCTCAAACAATCCACTAAAGGTATGGAAATGCTGGGAAAAATGATAAGTGAGCTAAACGCAGTATTAAGACAACAAGTACAACAAACAACAGTCATGTTGCAACTACTCACAAACATGCTAAGTAAAAAATAGAGATGGACAAGTTGAAAATAGTAGCCTGGAATTCCAATGGCTTGCAACAGCGAGTCCACGAAATTAAAACATTTTTGTATAAAAACAATATTGATATACTACTTGTCTCAGAAACACATTTCACTCTAAAAAGTTACATGAAAATTCCGTACTACACCATCTACGACACCAAACATCCCTCAGGTAAAGCACATGGAGGAACCGCAGTAATAATAAAAAATGACATCAAGGATTACCTACATAGTCAAACAAATCAAGAACACCTACAAGCAACAACCACTGTCACAATACAAACCAATGACAATTACTTCCAGATATCAGCAGTATACGTACCACCGAGACACAAAATGACACTAAAAAAATGGGAAGAGTACTTTCAAACCTTAGGCGACAAATACATAGCGGCGGGAGACTTTAACGCAAAGCACACATTATGGGGTTTGAGAATTAATACGCCGCGAGTTAGGACATTAGAAAAATACATCAGAAGCAACAACCTCAATGTACTATCTACAGGAAAACCAACGTACTAGCCGACAGACCTCAATAAAATACCTGACCTGTTGGATTTTGCAATAATAAAAGGACTAAATGTAAGCAAATTAAAAATAACAACCAGCCTTAAGCTTAACTCCGACCATACACCAATTATAATAGAATACACAAGCAAACCACTACTTTACAACAGGACAGATTCATTATGCAATAAGACCACCAATTGGCAATCTTTCAAAGAATTAATCGAAAACAAAATCAATTGCAATATCCCGTTGAAAACACCTGAACACATTGTGCAGGCAGTAGCAACTTTGACAGAAATAATACAGGAGGCAGCGCGGGCACCTACCACCTATGAATCAAATAACAGGCAATAAAAAAGAAAAGCGAAAGCAAAATGGCAAAAACAGAGAACACGAGAAAACAAGAAAAACTTAAATAAACTTGCAAAGGAATTAAAAAATAAAATAAGGGAACATCATAATAACGAATTCTCAAAATTCATCGAATCACTATCCGCGTATGAGAACACCAACTACTCCTTATGGAAAGTCACTAACAAAGCGAAGAAAACAATAAAATCAATCCCAGCAATCAGAAAAATAGACAACACATGGGCCAGAAGCAACGAAGAGCAGGCAGAAGAATTCTCAAAACACCTACAAAATATATTCTCGCCGTATGAAATTAATAACAGCATCCCCGGATGACAAACAAACGAAGAAGTGGAAAATGCCAGCAACACAACTGCTAAACGCTGCACCATACTCAGCACAGCAGCGCAAGAAGTTACAAACTTAATTAACGCGACAAAGACAAGTAAAGCACCAGGATTTGACTTGATCAATCGAAAAATCTTAAAAAACTTTCCCCCAAAGGCAATAAGACTAACAACAATAATATTCAACGCAATTCTAAGAATACAATACTTTCCTACACTATGGAAAATAGCACAGATCGTAATGTTACCCAAACCAAACAAAAACCCACACCTAACTGCATCTTACAGGCCAATATCATTACTACCTGCGTTCTCCAAACTGCTGGAAAAAGTAATATATAACCGCCTAAAACCAATAATAGAAAAAGAAAAACTAATACCGGACCATCAATTTTTATTCAGAAATAAACACTCCACAATAGAACAAATGCACAGACTCGTGAATAAAATCTTACAGGCACTGGAAACAAAACAATACTGCACGGCACTCTTTATGAACATCGAAAAAGCATTCGACAAAGTTAACCACGAAAAACTCCTTCAAACAATCAAAAAGCAATTTCCAAAACAAATCTACAAATTACTCAGATCTTACCTAAACGATAGAATCTTTATAGTAAAAATAAAGGATGCATATTCAGAAATTAGGAATATCAAGGCAGGAGTACCGCAAGGAAGCGTACTAGGACCAATACTATACACATTATACGCGGCAGACATACCAACAACTGTTAACAGCAAAATACTTACGTTCGCGGACGATACGGCCATACTAGTGAGACACACAAATCCAGAAACAGCAGCAGCACTACTACAAGAACACATTACAAAAATAGAAAAGCGGCTGCAAAGAAAACAAATAAAAGCGAACACCACTCTACTCGAAAATTTCATGAGGCGGTGTTCGATAGGCTGTTATGGATTTTAACGAATAAGCAGGTATAAGGTAAAATAAAAAAAACCACGATTTTTTTTACAAAATGTTGCGCAGGATAGTTTACGTCTTCGAATGACATAATCTTCTTCTCTGTGACTTGTAAGCTATTGCCCATGTAACATTCTATTTGAAGATCCCTGTGCACTCCTTTGTTTTGGGCTAATCTACTTTCGTTCGTCTAAAGAGGTTTGCTCGAGCACAGGGATATTTCAGCTAATTTTTAATTGTCGATAGCTGAAAAGCAAAGTCGAAAACGTAATTTTTTAATTCATGATTTTCATCTCATTTTAGTTCCAAGAATCGCTTCTTAAATTTTTTCACACCTGTAGCCGAACACTTTGTATACACCTTTTCTATGTGTTACGACGGCCGACTCTCTACCTGGGCCAGGCTACACACCGCGGGCAGGACGGCAGCCACATGTCCGCACATTCTTGTCGCATACCCTCAATAGCCTCTAGGATCCCTCATAAACCTTACACAAATCTATCTAAGATCCTACGAGCCGGATGTAGCATCTGCTTAGCAAATGTTCACTTCTATTCCGGGAAAGTTAGTTTCGCACGTGCGGTATCTCCCACTATCAACTTTCCTCCGAGGGCAGCTAAGACCCTTCCTAGTCTACCGGTCATCCTATTAACCAATAAGAAACAATGTTCACTACCCTCACTTTCCTAACCAAAAATGCTATGAACAAATCCGCTGATCCCATACGCTAGACCCACCCATCACTAGCTTTCCTCTGCCACCGCATCATTGCCAAACGCCACTGATTTACCAACTTTCGCACGGTCAACACCTTTGGCCAAGTTTTCTACCATTAGATCAGTCACATACTCAACTTGTACCTAACGCAACAGCGTAACTATTCATAACAAAGTTGTTGGAATAAATTATTAATTATACATTATCATATCTGTGTCGCATTCAATTAACTACCCCTGTTATCCTAAACGAAACAGGGGATCGATCATTTCGCGGCGTCGATTATCTAATCGTAACGGGAATTTACGACTCCCGTTGACGTGCTTCTTCGCGATCGCGTCTCTCCGCGAGTGAACGAAACACTATGTTTCGTAGGAAACTTTTATCCTTAAATTTATGAAGGGTCAGTAAATATGTAAATATATCTGTCATTTTTTATCCTTAGTTGTACATATATGTATAGGGTTAAGTCATATGGGATAATTTAGGTGAAATTTTGATTAGATTACTTAATTTCCAAGTATATACGTACTTAAATTTTTTTATTCTATATTTTATGTAAATAAATATAAATAAAGTAAACATATTATGGTTTTTAGTATCTAACCCAACTCATTTGAATCACTTATAACTCAATGGTAACCAATTGAGGTTTAATCATTTCCTATACAAACTTGAACTCGTTACGACAAATGGACAAAAACTCGTATTATCCAATTCATGTTCATCAATCCAGGTTCATTAACAGAATATCTTATATTCGTAAATATTTACAATTAGTAACATTTGCGAAACATTCTGAATATGCCTTATAAAAAGTTTAAAATATTTTTCAAATCTTATTATTGTACCTCAATACCTTTACACACAAAATGTTCCGAAAAGTCGACTTATACCCTATATTCATAAAGAAAAGTGCGCAATTTTATAAAAAAATATATATGTATATCTCGGAGATGAAAGGACATCGGGCTTCCCCTTTGGAATTCTTAGGAAAACCCGAGACAATGAGCTTGGGTTCGAGGCGACAGATAAAACGCCGAGCGTAGCCGCGGTCACGGAATAATCACCTTGTCTAAACAGAGACTCTATCCTTCGGGCACGATGATTACCAGATGTCAACGCATCTCTACAGCTAGCTCGAGAACTCGCTATAAATCATAGGATTTGGTTACCAAGGCCCTGAGACACACCCCATCATAGTTTACCTCTGCAGCATCACGATGACGGAGAGACACATTCTTGTATGATCTCGTCCGCGAGTGGAACGGCGTCTTTGCGATCGGTGGACTTAGACTTTTTGAAGAGGGTATATTCGTTGTCCCGTTGACCGCGGATTCGTTATTGAACTTAGGATCATTGTCATTAGTATCTCAAATATCTAGTTACCACGGTTACTTGTCAAATTCTATAATGATTATATCCGTACGAATAGATACCTCCTCTATTACGTAACCACGATGGCTAATTCCAGAGAATATTCATTACACGCCCTTAACTCTAAACCTAATCATAATGTTAATCCGACATATATATATATATATATATATAACTTTTTCAGAGTTAATGTTTAATGAAAAAATAACGTCAGAACGGTTTAAATATATCTTGTATCACACAACATTTTTGTATATTTTCTTTATAAATCCCAGCCAAAATAGAAATATAATCTATTCCAGTCGTATGACTCACTTTGAATGCTACGATCTCTATAAATATGACATTTTTATGCAGCTAAATTTCTTATTAATTAGATTCTTTATTAAAGAGTGATCTACTACGAACTCATTCATATAAATTTTCTCATGAGTTCGTATAATTACATGTATTTAAATATATGTACGTATTATACCACACGCGTTGTGGAAACTTTTAGAATCAACACAGTCAGTCACACAAATATATTTAGGAAGATAACTAGTAATTAAAGAGTGATAAATAGAATTGATAGCGGTATTTGTAAAGATAATTGTTGCACAAGTATCTTCATAAAGATTAAGGATAATTAGATTTGAATAGAATTTATTTTTTTTGTCTTATGTAATTTTATACATATACAATGTAAACTAATAAATATTGTATATAACTATATATAGATGTGTACATATTTTTTATCATACTGGTAGAATTCTCCTCGATTCTTTTTTCTTTCATTTATGTAATCGTTTATACGTAATTTGTCATCTTAAATTTTTGAACGAGGAGAAATATTTAAAATGGAAACACTTCATAAATTCTTAATATGTACATATATTTCCGCTCTTTATAGATATAGATAAACGACTCTCTTGTAGTTTTGTACTGGTTGATGGCATATCGCGTTATACATAATTCGTGCGCAACTTTTATAAGATATTTCATTGCATGTCACTATGTTATACAATACATCGTGAAGATGACTCTTTTTCCACGACGTTGCGACAACGACTACGACAACAACGAAAGGAGGACACCATCCCCCCACCCCAGCGAGAGCACGGAGTGGGACGAAGAGCTGCGAGTGACGGAGGAAGAGTTACTCGCGGCAACAAGAAGAATGGCATCCCGCGGAGAAGTGACACCGGGACCGGACGGAATCCCAGGCCGGGTCTTGGCAGAGTCGATGAAGACCCTGGCGTCCCGTCTGCAGAGCCTGTATACCTGATGCCTGAGGGAAGGAGCGTACCCCCGGGCATGGCGAACGGCGAGGTTAGTATTGCTGAGCAAGGAAGGCCGCCAACCGGACTCGCCGTCCGCGTACAGGCCGTAATGCCTCCTGGACGAGGTGGGCAAATTCTTCGAAAGAATAATCGCCGCCCGACTGGAGGCTCACATGGCGGAACGCGCACCTGGATGGTGTAGCAGCCAATTCGGATTCCACCGAGGACGATCGACGATCGACGCAGTGAAACTGGTAAGATCCACGACGGAAACCATGATCTCCCAGAAAGGAGTGGCAATAGCAGCCTCACTCGATGTGATCAACGCCTTCAACTCCATCCCCTGGGCCAGGATAGTGGAGGCATTGGAACGCTTCGAGATACCGACATACTTAGTACGCCTCATCCGGTCGTACCTCAGTGACCGATGAATCACGTACACAGGCGGATGGAGAAGAGAAGAAATCAGTCGAACGCGGGGTCCCGCAAGGGTCGGTACTGGGACCCATACTCTGGATCACAGCATACGACTCAGTCCTTCGAAGCCCCATACCCCCAGGCACGGCCATAGTATGCTATGCAGACGATACCTTGGACATGGCCGGGGGCCAAGGATGGTACGAAACGCAGAGGCTCGCGGAGACCGCCGTGGAAAGCGGGGTGAACGCCATACGAAGCCTCGGCCTGAACGTGTCGCCGACCAAATCCAACGCATTAGGGTTCTTCGATCATCAGCGTAGAGGAGCCCCCCCCCCGTCTGGACTGTGCGTACACATCGATGGAGAGGAAGTCCCGGTGAGCGGCCAAATGAAATACCTGGGCCTCACCATCGACAGTGGATGGACGTTCGGGCCGCACTTTGACGACCTGGTCCCAAAGGTGACAGCCGCAGCCAACGCCTTGTGCGGCCTGCTACCGAACATAGGAGGAGCGGGAATTGGAATACGCCGCCTCTACGAGGGATTCATTCGATCGCGGGTCTTCTACTGGGCCCCCATATGGGCTGAAGATATAATGGCCAACCGCCGCAGCCTGACTCTGCTGCGGAGGCTACACAGGACGACCGCTATAAGAATAGCGAGGCGATACAGAACCGTATCCCACTCGTCGGCGTCCGTGCTAGCCGCGTCTCCCCCGTTCGAGCTACAAGACCTCGCACTCCAGCAGGTGTACAACCACCGGAGGGCTCTGAATTCGGACTAACACCAACCTGTCCAAAACATCTGGAGGGAGTCCAAGCACAGGATATGGGAAAGATGGCGCGCCCAGCTAATGGAGGAGGACATCACACGGCCACACCGGGCCGTCCGCGCCGTCCTACCCAACTGGGAGGCATGGAGAAACCACGGAGGAATACCACTCACCTTCAGGATGACACAAATACTCACCCGGCACGGCGTATTCGGTGAGTACCTGCGAAAGATCCAGCGGGAGGTGACGTCCATCTGTCACCACTGTAAAGAGGAAGAGGACACGGCGCAGTACACGCTGGAGTTCTGCCCAGCGTGGGAAGAACCGCGCCGAATACTACGCCTCCCCATAAGCGACAGGCTATCCCCTGAAGCTGTCGTAGTGGCCATGACGAGGGGACAACAGGAGTTAGCCGCCGTCCGCACCTTCTGCGAGCAGGTCATGCTAGTGAAGGAACGGGCGGAGAGCAACAAGGAGAAGCGAGGAGACTCCACCCGGGTAACCCGCGGAAGAAGAGGAACAACGACACGCCGCCGTGAGACTGCGGCATCACCACCACCACCGCTGTCATAGAAGAACGTGGCGATGAAACCGTCAAGCCAAGGAAGGTCTGGCTCCCTCCCCGGAACTGCACGACGGCACAGGAAACGAGACGCTAGGGGGAGGGTGGTCACCCCCCCCCCTAGCCGCCAAAACTAACCAGGCTGCCTCCCTCAACAACACAGGGAGAGAACAACGAAGGAGCGTCCTGGGAGCAAATTAACGACAGGAACTGGGACGCTTCTGAGAACCGTTGGGACGACCACCGTGGGGTTTTTAGTCGGTAGGAGTCCGACACTGCCCGCCGCCTACCAGAGGGCGGCCGGGCGTCCATGAGGATTTCCCCATGTCAAAAAAAAAAAAAAAAAAAAATCGTATTACCAGTAAAGTTCGGTGACGATGCTGTCGCAGAGGAAAACTCTTGCTGGGTGTTGGTCGCCCTACCACCGGTCGCTTACGGGTGAAAATCTCGGAAAAAATGGGAGCACCCACTTTTCCCCACTTTTTACCTGATGGAGCAATAACCACAAGGAACATCTTGACTCGAAGGTGTTTTATACCACTTAACGGCCTTAACGGTCAAATCGAAATGCTTAGTTTTGCGACAGTTCCTTATGATTATTACGGTCCAACTAATTGTATTGACGTAGCGAGTGGCCGCCTTGACCGAGGGATGGATTCCGAGCTACGTAGAGTCATCGGACGTATCATATATATTATTTTTGATATTACAGTATCAAACCACACAAATATTTTTATTTGCTTCACTCAACTTTGTATATAACGAGGAAGGTTCATAGTTCACGATATCGCGATTAACTCAATAACAAAGTAGAGTGACACAGCACATACCATATTATCTATTGTACGAACAGAGTTCTTATTATATAGTTCCTTAGTAATGAAATGTTTACAGAAAATATCTACGGGGAATTAAAAATAAATATTCGTTTCGCATAATAAAATAAGATTAAGGATCCTGACCATGTTTGTTGTTTACATTGTAGAAGATGACAAACTATTTTTTGACAATTTAAGACAGAATTAGGTCGTAATGTAAAAAATCAGGATAAATTATACATATATCTAAAATTAGCCCGCTTGTAAATACTCCTGAAAAAAAGAACTCTGTTATGTAATATAGACAATACAAAAATGAACGTGTGCGATTTCGTTCTATAACGTAAGAAATTTTCTGGTGGTAGATCACACCTCAATATTAATCCTCCTCCTATAAAACAGTTTAGAAAATTTAAATCAGACGTTACACTTGCTAAAATTTCTACAAACCATTCTTTTCCCAGAAATATGAAACTCAACCTATAGTTTTAACTAAGTCGCTAATAATCTATTACAAAAAAAAATAACTAGCTAAAATTTCTGCCTAACTAATAAATAATTATAATGTAGAAAAGAGAATTTCCAATCTACTAAGAATGAGTCAGAAGATAAATCTTGTACCTACGCAATAAATTTTCTTTATCCTAAAATCTACTACCTCAAAGATCTCGGCAATGACGAGACTATTCTCGTCATTATTTATCTATATAAATCCTCGCCGTTCTTTATCTTATTATTATCTTATTTATTGGACGTTTTCCTTACAAAAGATATCACAGACACGCGATATTTCTAAATCTACGAGTCGACAACAAAATTTCTCCATATAACCGATGTATGCTACACCGATGGTATTTGCAACGACCAAGCTCGTTCGCGATCGTATAAATTACTTGTAGCCGAGTAACTTAATCGCGTCACATCGCACCGGTTACATTCTAATTAACGAACCACAGCATAGAGAAATAGATAGGAAGAAGAAGAAAAAACGCGGCGAAGGCCAATAACAAGCTACGTTCTCGAAAACATTAATGGCTAATAACAACGCGAATTCCTGTTTCATTTTGTGACACGGTATTGTTCGATTGAGATTAATTCGATTGCATCGTGGGCCGTATCCGTTCCCATGACTTTATCAGGAACCGTCGTTGGTGTGGCTGGCATGTATAGTCTGCAGTGTGCATGTGCACGCCACGATGCCGCGATAGTTCACTACTGGATACTACTGACAAAGAGTACGCATGTAATTGAAATGCGCAGCTTGATCAAGTGGTAAATGAATTGACGAAATCCATTTAACGGCGTGTCTATCCAGTCGGAATTGGAATAAGTTTGTAAAGCGTCCATGTATTATCGAAGTGATGATAGGTCGTAAGTTAGCGTCTGCGAAACTTCCCGTTTTGCTTTGTCGATTTATCTTTCGGGGGATAAATTAAATTTTTAACGAACGCGATTTATTTAGGAAACTTTAGACTCGATGTATTATCGTTAAACTACAGATATTTATACACAATGTACATTAATTCACATGCATATTTTCGCAGTAATTGACTAATTATTAAATCAGTACTTCTGATAATTTCTTTAGATCTATGAAGCAGTTTATTCTTGGAATTTATTAATACTGACTAAGAATGAAAGACTGAAACTTAGAATAAACGATTTAGAAAATAATTATTTATTCATTGTCAAGATTTATTGTATTTCTGGGATCAAATATAAATAGTATATGTATTACTTTTAACTTTTCATAAGAAACAAATATTAATGATTGTCTTGTGTATGTTGTCACTTGAAACGTAAAATTTTATCGACGTTAGGATAATTGAGATTCTACATTACTAACCGATAGATGTGTATAAGTGGAAATGTTGGAGAAAGATTAACGTTAAAATTATATTTTTTACATTTACATATTTACATTTTTTGCAAAACATCAATGTCCAGCTTATTCGAAGGGTCTCGGGTAGATATCCTCGAGAACAAGAATTTCATCGTGAAACAAATGCATCAAAGATATTGTAATTTATCTTTAGGCCAGTGAACGATTGCTTCAGGCAGCAATGATAACTCGTTCAAGGTCAGGAATCGAAAAATAGCGGATACAGGTCACATTATGTCCCTTTTTTGTTGATTAATAGGGAGCATATCAGTGTTAACGGTCAATGAATTGTCTTATTTGGTGTTTTTTTAAATATGGTCACGCGAAGAGGAGAAAGAGCACTGATAGAAGCTGGCTGCAGACCGAGAAGATCATTTTTGTTGATACACAGGCATATTTCTCCGAAAAATTTCGATTTCTCATGGATGCATGTAGTTTTAGGTGAGAGAGGAATGAAACAAAAAATGTAAAATAAGAAATTGGTTACTCTTCGAACTCTTGTTCAAATGTTATAAGTTTCGACCGATCATTTATCTTATTCACTCATTCAAATTGAACGGTTTACTCTTGAAACAGTCTTTAACCATATACGATAACGAACATATAGGTTAATAGAAAAATTCCTTATTTCACGTTTAATTTAATTTAGTTTATAATTATTACTCGAAATAAAAATTTAGAAGCCATTCTACACTTATAGTGCTTCAAAGTATAAGAAATGTATTTTTAGACAAAAAAGAAATCGAGATAGAACGTTTATAATACAATAAATTGAATCTATGATTAAATATTTTGCTATTTATATACTTATATTATGCAATAATATAAACATAATCCGATGAGTTCTGATCTCGTAATAGTATTAAAATTCTTCTTAGCACGTAAGTTGGAAAAATATCTATTGTAAGCATGTTTATGATAGTTGACGATTTAGCGTAGCTTTGAGGAAAGGTTAGATAATGCGTCTAATATCAATGTTGCAAAACTTGTTGGAATATTTTTGCGGCGAATACATTCTTATTTATCAATGAACATATTTAATGATAAATAATAACATAATAATAGTATACTTACATACGTAATAAATAATAACATAATGATAGTATAGCAATTTTTACTATGACCCTCGTAATTACATATGTACGATGTTCGTGACAAGTGTTCTTATGTAGTTGTTCATTGTAATGGTTTCACGACTATAAAAGACAATAAGTTGTGATAAAATCACAGATCCACCAGATGTTACATTACCAGGCGGGATTCTTTTCCTGGGATAACCGAATGAATGACAGTAGCAATGCTGAATATTATTCGTTAACAGATTGAAATAGTCCGTTTAATACTACTTGCTGTCTAGGATACTAGCTGTTAGGATGCTCTTCTGGTTGTTGACAGTCTGTGCGTTAGGATGGTGCATGGTGCAGGTAAGCATAAAATAATTGAACACTTAACTTTTTCCTACAAATGATGTATTAAGTCGTGTAGTAAGTTTATTTTCCCTTTGGAGTAATATTTTGTGAAATACTATAAAAACGTTCCACATTGTTTAAAAGTTCGGGGCACGTTTGCTTTTTGGATGAAACTAACTTTTTCATACACTTTTCTAAGAAATAAGAATACCTATTGTAATTATAACTATCATTTTTTTAGTATAGATAATTACAGTTTGAATATTCCAAGAAAATAATACATATTATGAATAATATATTTATTTGCTTAAAGAAGTTTATTTCTTTTGAAATTTTAACATAATCCAAACTTAATAATGACTAATAAATATCTGAAATTAATATAAGATATTGTAAAGATAAAAATTAGAAAATATAAAACTGTTCATAAAAAGAAGAAGCTTTACTAGAAAACTTTCTTTTATGTTTTTACATTGCTTCTTAAATGTTTGATTTGTAATTTTTTAAGTAATTTATATTTGTTAATATAAGGCAGATTACGACATAATATTGGAAGATATTGACTGTAGTCAAATTAATGAAGAATATGTAAAGTCATGCGATCTTGAACTAAACTACGATAGCACATATGGGGCTAGTCTGAACACGTATATAGAGATCATTAAAGCACTTCCTGAGGACACTAAGGTATGTATTTAAAGTATTTTCGATTACAGTATCATAAATAATGATTAATCATTTAGCTTAAACGATTTAATAAAAATTTCAATATATTAGGTTGTCCGAAAAGTGTCTTTCTTTCGCAAACGTGTTTTTTTACAACAGTGCACCTTCATACAATCGTGAAACCAAGTCTGTGAAATGTCACGGTGTTTATCTCGAGAGAACGAAATGGACCGTACGTAATTCGACAAAATAATATAAAACAAAAAACGTTGTGCGTCTATTATTTCCTCATAAAACGAAAAAGTTTTCGGACAACCTAATATATGTAGTTGCAGTACAACCATCTTGCGTCAACTAAGGTTGTCGCTCTAATTTTTTATATTTCGTATATTGGCTGTTATTTCTACCTACATATATACATGCATATAAGTATCTTGCTATATTCTAAATTTTTCTACAATTACTTTGAATATTAGTCATTTTTAGTTGTGTAACTTATAAAGACTTGTAAAAATTTGTAGTTGTTAACACATATTCGAGTTTATAGTTTAAATGTACATTCACCTCAATGTAACAGTAATATACATCAACTGTTTTAACACGTTCGTCGCCCACCGTGATTCGGCTAAGTTTCCTGCGAGGCCCAAATCCCACCGCCGGTACGCAGAACGTAAATAGAGCGACAAGCAGGAATTCATCGTTTATCGCCTTCGATTCAATGTTTATCGCCTTCGATTCTTTGTTTATCCCCTTCGATTCATTGTGAAGAAAAGATTATTTATTTCTGAAATGGAGAAAGCGATAAGCTTATCCAGCTAGAGTATTCAGAGAGATCTCATGGCAGATATCTCGGATCTATCATTTAGTCGAGAAGCATACTTGTAAGACGTACATCAGTGATTTTTTCCTCCTCAAAATGTTCAGTAAACAGCGTGAAAATATATTTGAAAGTGAGGAGAGTAGTGATGACGGAGTCTATAACAATTTTTCGATGTGCCCAAAATCACCCCAAATGTGTTTGGAATGTTTTAACGAATACCATACGATATAGGATAATGTAATATATTATGCAGAATATAAATTAATAAAAAGTATGGTATAATGTGTTTTTAATATTTTTATGTTGTGTATCATATATATAATATCGTTTATTTAATTAACTCGAACAAGAAGAGCGTCACCATCCTTTGGTGACGGGGCCCCCACGGATATATACCCGTCGCACAGATATGTGCGACGTGGCGACGGACGTGTATTACTTAGCGCTGTAAGTAGGAAATAACGTATGGAACTACCATGTAGTTACAAGGGCCGAAGTTTTTGTAATGTAATCGTGATTACTAACCATGAGTTAACTTTGCATCTCATTGAGATGCGTCTTCTTATCGATCTCTTTGAATAATTCCGCTTTCTTAGAGGAAAATGATGAATGTGTATCCATTGAAAAAAAAAATGTTATTTGCATATTTTCTTCTTACAAGTATTCAAACGATCATCATAGTGAGACCAGTGAATTCTCCGATTAAATCTCTTTTTTTCATTTGAGTTCATCCAATTAGACATGAAAGAGAAATAAATGACAATTAGATTAAAAAAAAGATATATGTATGTATATAATAATTAGATAAATTAATTACGTAGTTTTAGAAAAGCTTTATTAAAATGAAAATGGGTTTCATATTATCTTCTCTATTAACGATATGTATTATAGTTCATATTAAAACAATAATCTTACCACGAAAGCAGAGTGATTAAAATACAGATTAAAATTACATATTATTATATAATATGATGTATATATCAATTATATTAAGATATATTAATTATATGTCCTTGTAATAGGAACGATATGAAATTATGTAAAATGTATATAATATATAATATATATAATAGATATTATATATAACCTATATATGATAGATTACAAAATTACTCGTATCATTAAATTAATATCCAAATTATCAACATTTTTTTTATAGGTAACAGCCGACATATTTACGGTTCGAATGGGTGAATATACGGTTGATCTTGGACTTCATATAGATGCAAGTTTTTGTGAGGTTGCAGCGGATTCAAAATCTATAGGGGTACCTATAATAAGAGCAATCAACATGGATGGCGATAATTGCCCTCCGGATCCGGTGTGTAAACAATTTGATACTCAGAAATGTAATACAGACGAGGACCTTTAATTTATTTTTATCAAACAGAAATTAATTATTTTTTCTTTCATATTTCATTATATACCTAATAAAATACAAATTGTGGTTTTTATTTTCATAAACTATTTTACAATATATGTACATATGTAATGAGCAAATAAAGAAATCATCTTGTATCACATACTTACGAAAATTTTTCTGAAAACGTTAGGTAATTAACTTTATAATTTGTTACATTTTAGGGGGTTTACCAACGAGAAGACTACGTAATTGACAGCATGGATGGTTTACCGCCATCATTTCCCGATGGTCATTATTTACTTAATATGACATTAGCAAACAAAGATACCACGATAGTGCACTTTGATATTTATATAAGAGTATATTGATCAATCTTTCAAACCTATGTTCGTATAGAATTTAAAATAATGTTTAAAATAAAGATTGACCAGCAAGCATACATTACGTTTATTACAGTGTTTTAAATATTCTTACTGAGGTATCTACTAACAGTTATTGAATTAGCGTACGTATTTTGCTACATTTTACAGATGAGTTAAGATTTTATGGATGAATCAGTAAATTAACCCTCGCAGCCAGGTTACCGTAATTTGATCTATAGATCGCTCACCGTATCAGCCGACTCGCATCTTACTGAAAATAAAACGACGAAAACAAAACAATGTTATTGCAAAACTATCCTTCAAGATGTATAGATATATCTAAATTTTCTCTGTGGATCAATTTAACCCAGCATTCGAGCTCTCCGTTGCTAATTCACTATTCGGTATCCAAAAAATTAATTATGAGGATTCATAATTGATTTTTACTAACTTTTCAATTGTCCCTTTATGAAATCAGCAGATGACCCAATATTTATGTGTATCTATATATACTTGCAATATTTATTTTCACCATGCCACTTTAATTACAATCTCTTCTATATTTAACATTTTAATTACAATCATTTTACATATTATAACATACACTCCTCGTCAAAGAGATAGCTCAGATGTGCTATCTTTAATTTCTCAATGACGCGTGTAAAGTTTTTCGTCTGTAACGTATAATATTAAAACATTATGAGCTCAGAATATGCGGTTCGTTGAAAATAATTAAAAATATTATGAGGTTTAGTGTGTAACACTATACAATAACAGCACATATACAATAAAAAAAAATAATAATCAAAATAAATTGTAACTAACAAAAATTACATATATACTTGTCGGAGATGAAAAGAATACCGGGCCCTCCCCTTTGGAATTCTTAGAAAAAATGTCAAGCACTGTCCGTGTAAACTTTTAGCGTTTATAAATCTTTATAAACCCTTCTCAGTTAAACCGATTGTAGTTGCGATAATGAGCTTGAGTTCAAGGCGACAACTAGTCGCCGAACGTAGCCGCGGTCACGGGACAGACGTTTTTCCTAACGGAAATATAGAATTACATAGTTCTCCTTAAGAAGAGATATCGGTACCGACACCCAATAGTAAACAGTCCAACGGTCTCTACCGCGTGGCTTGTTACACGCGCCGACCCTAGTCTTTGTCTGGCAAGACGATAACCAGATGCCGATGCATTATTCACAGTATATGTTCGGATGGCTTGGTGGTCCCGCCACAGGTCCTTCAAATTTATAAACAGCCTTTATCGGGGAGATACCGAAGGCGTCCTTCGCACGCGCGATGCTTCCCGCTAGCGGCTTTATCGCAAGGGCGGCTAGCATCCTTCTCTAACCACCAACTTAGAGATTGGCCAATTAACGGCGGCGTTCATTTCCCTCACTTTTTGAACGAGGATTGTCCTCGACGAATCCGATGATCTCGTGTCCTGGGACACACCCCATCATAGTTTTCTTCGGCAGCATCACGGTGACGGAGAGTCAGATTCTCGTGCGATATCATCAAGCGAGTTTAACGTTTGCGATCAGCGAATACCTTAATTGACGAAGAGTCTAATTTGGATTCGGTAGAGACGTGACTGTTATCCCGTTGACCGTGGATTCGTTTGAACTCAAAACATTATCCATAGTATTCATTAAACTTTTATCTGTCAATCTCATTATTCGTACAATTTGTTATTAACTTTATTATTAATCAAATTTGTTATTCATTAGTCTCATTATTTGTTAAGCTTAGTGATAGTCTGTAGTGATAAGTGATAGATTGTATATACGTGTAAATAAAATCTCGGCTTTGTGGAACAATGGCTAGTACACGCGAAGAGTCGTTACGCGCCCAAACTTCCAATCTCAACCCGACATACTTATTTAATAATGAGTATATCCCCCTTTATTTTCTATTACTTCTATTGTACGATTTAGTATCGATATATGTAGTTCCTGGATATAATTTTGACTTAACGTATCCCATCCGCGTACAATTGCATTTTTTAATTCTTCTATGTGTTGATACTACTTTCCATTCGCGTATACACCGTGCACAAGTTCTGCCCAGCAATTTTCAATAATATTAAGATCCCGGGAGCGTGCAGGCCACGACAAATTTTATTTTATTTATTTATTTGAATTTTACAATTTGTCCAGAAGGACATTTGGTAAAATGTTATAACTTAAAAATATAGCATGTGGATGGTTACCCTCAGCGGGGTTCCATCTTCCAGGTTGTTTATTGTATTTCTGTTGTGAGGTCTGCGGGATGCTTCTTCTTCAGTCTTCTTTCTATTAGAGTTTCATTTATTTCAGCTACAAGCTGGTTTGGGTGAGTTGCAAGTCTTTCTTTATACTTTTTTCCGTATCTGGCGATTTCCTCTTTGACTGTTGGAATTTTTAGATCTTTTCTTATGTCTTCATTTCTCACGTATCATGGAGCGTTAACTATTGTTCTAAGAAATTTGGCTTGCATAGTCTCCATTTTGCTTATATGGCTCTTTGCTGCTGTTCCCCATAGTGGTATTCCGTACGTCCAGATTGGTTTTATAATTATTTTATATATCTTTAATTTATTTTCCGTGCTTAATTTGGACTTTCGACTTGTTAGCCAATGCATTTGCCTCCTTGCTGTTTGAATTTTGTCTATTACTGATTTGATATGCTGCTTCCATGTGAGTTGTGTATCTATGTGCAGTCCTAGGTATTTGATTTGCTTTGTTTGTATTATGTGAGTGTCGTTCAAAAAGATGTTTGGGGGTATCTGTTTTCGCAGTGTGAATGTAATATGGCTGCATTTATTGGGGTTTGCTTTAATTTGTTTATCTTGTAGCCACGTTTCCATTTTTGCGATGTGTTGTTGTAGTAGTGTGACTGCTGTTATAGGGTTAGTGTGCCTGACTAGCACAGCTGTGTCGTCCGCGAATGTCAGTATTTTGCTCTTGGTAATTGTTGGTATATTGGCCGTGTATAGTGTGTATAATATTGGTTCTAGGACGCTTCCTTGCAGAACCCCTGCCTCAATGTCTTTGACTTCGGAGAATGCGTCCTTGATTTTTATTACAAAGGTTCTGTTGCTTAAGTATGATCTCATTAATTGGTATATTTGTTCCGGGAATTGTTTCTTGATTGTTTGTAGTAGGCTTTCGTGGTTTATTTTGTCAAATGCTTTTTCTATGTCCATGAAGAGAGCTGTACAGTATTCTTTGTTTTCTAGTGCTAGTATTATTTCGTTGACGAGCCTGTGCATTTGCTCTATGGTGGAATGTTTGTTTCTGAATCCGAATTGCTGATCTGGTATTAATTGTTCCTTCTCTATTATTGGTTTTAGCCTGGCGTATATTATTTTTTCTATTATTTTGTAAAACACGGGAAGTAGCGATATTGGTCTGTAAGATGCTGTTTGGTGTGGGTCTTTGCCTGGTTTGGGTAATATTACGATCTGTGCTATTTTCCATAGTGTAGGAAAGTATTGTATTCTTAGAATTGCGTTGAATATCATAGTCATTAATCGTATCGCTTTTGAAGGAAGGTTTTTCAAGATTTTACCACTGATTAGGTCGAATTCTGGTGCTTTATTGTTTTTTGTTTTTTCGATTATGATCCTAATTTCCTGTGCTGTTGTTTTAGGTATGGCGTATTGCTTGTCGACTCTATGAACTTTGTGAACTCGTTGTTGTTGTGTTCTTTTATTTTGTTTTTTATTTCCATTGCAAGTTTGTTTAGGTGTTTTTTGTTTTCTTTTGTTCTATGTTTTTGCCATATTGCTTTCGCTTTTCTTTTTTCTCTAATTTTTTCGAGAATGTCTGGCGGAATTATTATTGTTTGTCTATTTGATGATTCAGGTATAGTGGTTGCCCTTGCTGCTTCTTGAATAGTTTCTGTAAGTGTTGTTACTGCTGTTCGATGTGTTCAGGTGTTTTCAGTGGGATGTTGCAGTTGATTTTGCTCTCGATTATTTCTTTAAATATTTGCCATTTGGTGGTTTTGTTGCATATTGTCTCTGGGTTGTTGTAAAGTATTGGTTTGTTTCTGTATGTAATTATTATGGGTGTGTGATCGGAGCTAAGCTAGAGGCTGGGTGCTATATTTATTTTATTTTCGTTAAGTCCCTTTGTAACTGCGAAATCGAGTAGGTCAGGTATTTTGCTCAGGTCTGTCGGCCAGTACGTCGGTCTTCCTGTGGACAAAAAATTGAGGTTATTATTTCTAATATATTTTCCCAGGATCCTACCTCGAGGTGTAGTGATTCTTGATCCCCATAGTGTGTGTTTTGAATTGTAGTCTCCCGCTGCGATATACTTGTCGCCTAATTTTTGAAAGTACTCTTCCCACATTTGGGTTGTAATTTTGAATCTCGGTGGTACATATACTGCTGACAACTGTAAATGGTTGCTGTTAGTTTGTACAGTAACGGTGGTAGCTTGTATATACTCCTTACTAACTTGGCTGTGTAAGTGGTGTTTAATGTCATTTCTTATTATTACTGCGGTCCCTCCGTGTGCTTTTCCCGAGGGATGCTTGGGATCATATATGGTGTAGTACGGTATTTTTATGTAGCTTTTTGTAGTGAAGTGTGTTTCTGATACGAGTAGTATGTCAATTTTATTGTTGTGTAGGAATGTTTTGGTTTCTAGGGCCCTTTGTTGTAGGCCGTTAGAGTTCCAGGCTGCTATTTTTAGCATGTCCATTTTTATTTTTTGCTTAGCATGTTAGTAAGTAGTTGTAGCATGACTGTGATTTGTTGGGTTTGCTGTCTGAGGACTGCATTTTGTTCGCTTATCATTTTAGTTAGCATTTCCGTGTTGTTGATGGATTGTTTTAGTAGTTCTTTGATTTCTGTAGCATCGTTGATGTTATTGTTCTGGTTTTGGTTGTCTAAGGGTATTGTTTGTTTGGTTACTTGCGCGTAGCTTCGGCTGCCAGTAGTGTTGGTTTTATTATGGTTGATATTAAATACGTGGTATGCGTTTGTTGGTGTTTCAGTTTCTGCGCAGTCCTGTTGTGTGTGGTAGTTGTTGTACGTCCTGTTTCGAAGCGGCGGAAACAGTTTACGTTGTAATTGTTTTCTGACTGGACAGCCTTTGTAGCTAGCTGGATGGTTTCCACTGCAGTTGTAGCACTTTACATCATTTATTTTTTCCGTGTATGGGCAATTCGTTGTTAGATGTTTTTCTGCGCATTTGACACACGCCGGGTTTCTGTTGCAGTAGTTTCTTGTGTGTCCATATTGTTGACACCGCATACATTGCGGTATGTCTTTTTTATGTCTGGGTGGTTCAACTGTAACTATTGTATTTAGAACTTTATTAATTTCAAAAATTTCTTTGTTATTGTTTTTAGGTTCAAGTTCTATTAGGAATAGCGGTAGAGGTTGTTTTGTATCAAACTTGGTTATATTACTTATTGCTCTTACTGTTGAGATATGTGTAATTTTGTGTGCTGAGTTGACTGCGTAGTATGTGAGTATGGGTATGTGTGTGCGCGGCGTCTCGAAGACAAAAGAACGTAAACTGTTCTGCAGTCAGTCGTGTATGGAAGGGCATCTGGTATGGAAGGTAGTGTGAGAAGGAAGTGCTGAGACGCGTGCAAGATTGTATCGTTTAATATTGTTGGAATCGTTCACTAAATAAACGCATAATTATTATATTGTGAATATTAAAGGGATATTTAGTGTTTCTATACCTTTATTTCGGCGATAAAGATCTATAATCATTAACACTTATTTTGTGTCCGATTTTTGCTAGTTCTTCGCATATATTACTTGTGCTTGTCTTAGGGTGTAATCCTCCAATTACTGCTTTGTAGCTTTTATCGGTTTTAAGCTGATACGTATAGTACCCGGCGTTTTTCTCTTTTAGCGCTTTTACCACTTTCCTGTACGTTTCTGGGGAGTTGGTTTGTACTTTTACCTGGTCCAGTTTTAGTTGTTTAATGGTGTAGTTATCTTTCCCTGCTGTAATGTTTAGCAGTTCGATGAGGGGGTCTATTGTCTGAGCATCTATGTATATTGGTGGCGGTTTGGCGATGTGAGTTATTGGTTTATCGGTTGGATCTGGTTCTTTTTCTTGTGGCAATGCGCTGAAGGAGTTGTGGAGAGGAACTTCTTAGAGCCATTGCTGCCTTTCTGTTTCTATAGCCCTCCCAGCTTTTGTAATTGTTGTTATTTTTCGTTTTTTGCTGGGAGTTACAACCTTCCAGCTCTCCTTCTGGTGTGCTAGATCATTGTCGATATTGTTCTTCCTGTCATTGGCCTGTGTATTTTCCATTTCAACTTCCCTTATGACTGAGCGATCTTGATCCTCGTTTCTTGATTTATTTGGGTTAGTAATATCTATCGCTCTACTTATGACATATGATTCACCATTGTTTAGTATTTTGATGGGTGGAATTTGCTGCATTTTAGCGATTGGCACTGTTTTAAGTTACTTTGTTGCCCACTTGTCACACTTACGGGAGCACTGCTTCGCACGCCCGCACAGCTCGACCACTTGAGCAGAACGTACACGAAATGTTGGCGCAAAAATGCAACGCACAACGTAACACGACTAATATTGAAGAACTGAAAGCATGACATCGATCAATCATCGTGAAAACTTAAAAACCTAAGAGTTAAATATCATCTGTATATTGCTATTCTAAGCAATACTGAAAGACAAGACCATTTTTTTTATGCGTGGGGAAATCCTCATGGACACTCCGTCGCTTTTCTAGGAAGCGGGGGGGGGGGGGGGTTAGTGTCGGACTTTACCGACTAAAACCCAACGGTGGTCCGCTTGACGCTCAACAAGGGTGCCCCGTGACCTCTTTTGAATTACTGCCGGAGCACTCCTGTGTCTTCCCCCCCCCCTCACCCCACCCCCTGGGCTGTCGTGCAAATCCGAGGAGATCCCTGAACCTTCTCAGCGTGTCGACCAAACCACCGGTCCGTAAGAAGAGGGCCGCGAAAGAGGAAACAACCGTTCCAGGCGTCGAGGGGGACGCGGCGACGAGGAAGGATGCGATGCCGCCGCCAACCGGCCCCACGGAGACCGGAGCCGGGGAGGATAAGGTCGGTCGCGTCGACCGCGAGAGCAACGGCCCGGAGGAGGCCATGGACACGGAGCCTTCCCCGGCATCAGCGGAAGAGGAAGAAGAGACGGGCAGGGGCTCTTACAGAGCAACCTGAACCGCTCCCGTCGGGCTCAAGACGATGTTCCAGAGCCTAGTGGAACGGGGAATCGGCCTGACGGTGGCGGCCGAGCCGTACAGCATTCCCGATGCGTCACGAGGCGCTGGGGACCTGTTTGGCTCGGTCGCCATATTCTGGACTGGAATCGCGGGGTGCCCCCCCCCCTGCTCGGTGATCGAACAGGGACGGGGCTTCGTGGCTGTGAAATGGGGTGATGTGGCAGTAGTCGCCGTCTACGTGTCGCCTAATATCAGCCTGACGGAATACGCCTCCTTCCTGGACAGAGTCGCAGCTTGTGCGAGGCGCTTGAGCGCCTGTCCGTCACTAAACCTCGGAGACTTTAACGCTCACTCCACGGCGTGGGGTTCCCTCAGGACCAATGGAAGGGAACGCGCCGTTCAGGACTGGGCGGCGGCACTCGACCTCCGGCTTGTCAACCGGGGGTCGTCCAGCACGAGCGTAGCGTGGCGGGGTGAGTTCAGAGTGGATCTCACGTGGGCAAACCCACAGGACAGGATAAGCCGGGCCCTCGACTTCCATTGAGTGCCCGCTTACCTGCGGAGTGTGGTACGGGCGTTCCTCCAGGATCGTAGCATCATCTACACAGGTCGGGGCGGAAGGACGATGGGGAGGGTGGTGTGCCGCGGTGTCCCGCAGAGGTCGATGTTGGGCCCGCTGCTGTGTGACGTGGCGTACGACGCGGTACTTCGAGCGCCGATGCCCCCGAACTAGGCACTGGCGTGTCACGCCGCTGACACGTTGGTGCTGGTTTGGGGCTCGACGTAGGGAAGGGGTCGTGCGCCTGGCGGAACTGGTGGTGGCATGCGCGATCGCCACGACCAAAGAATTGGGGCTGGAGGTGTCCCCCGAGAAGTTCGAGGCGATGTGGTTTTGTCGGAAGGCCCATCACGGGACGCCCCCAGAAGGTTACCGCCTGAGGTTAGAGGGGGCTGAGATCGGGATCGGGTCCAGTATGAAGTATCTGGGTCTGGCCTTCGACAGCCACTGGACTTTCGGCGCTCACTTCGAGCGCCTGGCGCCCTCGGTCGAGGCGACGGTGAGCACTTAAGGGCGTCTGCTGCCTCGGCTGGGGGGGGGGGGGCGCCGGGATGCGACGACTGTACGCCGGCGTGGTGCGATCTAAGTTCCTTTACGGGGTCTCGATCTGGGCGGAGGACCTGATGGCCAGCGGTCGCAGTCTCCGGCTGGTCAGGAGGTTGCAAAGGACGACGGCCATCAGGATAGTAAGGGGTTTCTGCACCATTGTGTGTCGCGAGATTTATCTTCGCACCCAGGGTCTGTCGGGCGAGGAAGTCGACCCCGCGAACGCCGACGCTGGGGTCCAGGCTCGACGGGCCCTGCTAGACAGGTGGCGCGCCAGCCTCGACACGAGGAAGGGCGCACCCGGTCTGAGGGCCCTCGAGGCCGTCCTTTCAAGCTGGGATGTTTGGTTGGACGGTGGCGGGCCCTCGCTCACCTACAGAGTGACGCAGGTGCTCACCGGGCACGGGTGCTTCGATGAGTACTTGCACCGAATCAGGAAAGAGGCGACCGCGCCTTGCCACTACTGCGACGCGGCTGTGGACTCGGCGTAGCACACATTCTAGCATTGCCCGGCGTGGGCTGTGCCGCGCCACACCCTCGTCGCGGAAATAGGTTCGGATCTCTCGCAGCCGGCGGTGTTCGGTGCGCTGCTGGCAGGCGAGAGTAGCAGGAGAGCCGTGACCTCCTTCTGCGAGCAGGTTATACTGCGGAAGGAGGTGGCTAAGTGGACGAGGGAGCGAAACTTCCACGCCGAGAGGATCGGTCGGCGGGGACGCGCCAAAGAGCGGCGCGCTAGGGCCGCTGCGCACCCCGCTGGCGTTTTAAGAACCTTCGGCGCGGCAACGTCCAGCGCCCAGGACTGCCAAGCGTTCCGGGTTGGAGACCCGGAACGCCTTGCACGGGGGCCCCGGCGAAAGAGGCGCGATGCGACATGGCCGTACACCGCTCCACGAGGAGATGTATCATCGTGTGCGGGGGGGGCGTGAGTGTCGCTCGCAGCGGTTCCCGGGCCTCCCCCGATCGCATCAGGGACGGTTATCGTGGAGGATTTAGTCGGTTGGAGTCCGACACTGCCACGCCGCCTGGCGTCCGTGCGGATTTCCTCCACGTAAAAAAAAAAAAAAAAAAAGAAGGTGTTAGGGGGCAAGGAGAAGATCCTGATTGCCCCACGTAATGGGGAAAATGTAATGGGGAAAATGTAATGTGCAAAGGTCAGGTCAAAACCTAACGGTTCACTGTCAGGTAGTATGGAATGACGTGGATTTGGGTACGGTCGTTATCATACAAGCAAGGGCACCCTCTGTTCTGTTCTCACATGTGACTCAATTTTGTTTTTTTAATTACTGATATTTTGGATTATTTTGGATTAAAAGCAACTTTTTTTTTAATTTAAAATTGCATTCAACTGCCAGAATTATGAGTGAATTACAATACATTGTTCGCATTCTTATCAATATCAAGGCCCTCTTTTTATTTCGTCGAGCAATTTTCATTTTTAACGTATTGAACATTTAGATTTGCGGAACTAACGTGAAAACAACAAATCACACAAGAAAATTCGAATATTAACTTTGTAACGACATACTTTTTATTTACATATACTTACATCGGTGATCACTGAATAAGAAGCAGATGTATCATTGATAACAGAATTTCAGAACCTATGTTTTCTTGTACGGTCTGTTTGATCTTATAGTTCACTATGCATTCGTTAAAACGATCGTCGAACGATGAACGAAGTTAAAGGAAAACCGGATTACGGTGAGTCATCCATGGTATGCTGAAGGTTCAAATTGCGTTTTCTCTCAAAGTTCATCTGATCGGAGATTCGAATTAAGTTAGCCTGCTCGTTTTGAAGAGCCCTCCTCAATTCCTGGAGCTTCCAGCCTGCCTCCATTTGCTTCTCCGCTATCTGTTTCTGCAAAGCAGCTATACGCTGGTTCAAAATATTATAATCCGCCTTTGACGGAGTCGTTGGTTCATAACCATCGCACGAGACTGCTCTGCTATCCTGGTGCACCATGTCCAATGTCAACTGGCAAATCTTATCGTGAAGCTCAGCTAACTGTGTCAATGTCAACGACTGGAAAGAAAAAGAATAAAGGAAAAGATTGGAAAATATTTACGTAATGTCGTATTTTTATGGACATAACTAAAAGATTTTCATCACAGAGAATAGATTCAATTGATAAAGCTAACAATTAAGTTAGAAATATTCCATTTATTGATAGATTAACAAAATTATGAATGTAATTTGTTTAAAGTTATATTATTTAAATTTTTACTTCAATTTGAAGATACATTTAAGACATTCAATTTAATAGAACGGAGGATGTAGGACATTTATTAATTTCTGGAGTACGGAATGATTTATTAGATCTATCAGGTTTATTCACTTAATAAGTAACATCACTAATCCATATCATTGTGATTCACATGCGGTAACCAACGTCGGTAACAATATATCGATATTATATAATTCAATAACGCACCAATATTCGTATAATATGTCAAAAAATATTTATACCCATCTATATGTTAAACATTTCCATATATGAATAAAGCACTTTTTAAATTATTTTTCATTATAGAAATTCTTGATAATGCTACAGCATCGATTCTTAATAACTGATAATATGAAATATATAATCAATACCAATAAATTTGCAGGTAAAATATGAAATAAAAAATTCAAATTTCTTTTATGAGAAATTACGTGTGAATTATTAACGTTTATGTTATAATTTGTTACATTTGCTGAAGATTCTAATTTAGAACCATTTCACGCGAAAGCTTATGACAATAAATTTTTTCATTCTTATATTTTTAAATGGGAACTTTTTTGTCAAATATTTGAATTATCTATCTATAAATATGTTTCTCTCACCTTTCATTAAGGAAATCTTTTTTGCATAAAAATTGTAGCTAATGCCAAGTCCCGATTAACATAAAATCATTCGGCCATTAGAAATATACAAAAATAAAATTCCAATAGTATGTAAATTCTGCTAGTATATCTAACGGATCTCGTCTTTGGACTTACGTTTAGCCAGCTGTCAGGATCGAAAATGCCCTCGCCAGGTTTAGCCTGCGCATTATATTAAAATAATAAATGATCATATTAATACATATACATATAAATATGAGTTTTTCAGTAAAGCTACATCTAATTGTTAATAAATACTGTTATTAAGTATTTTTATTATTAAGAATCATATTTTATTTAAATATTTAAATTTACTATAAATATTTATGCTTTCATACATTTTTAGGTATTACGAAAAAAACCAAAACAATGTATTGATTTTTATTTTAATAGATATTATTATACAGACTATTTCAATAAAACGAATATACCTAATTATAATGGAAGAAATGTAGTCGTTTATCATTTATCAATAGTCGCAGTTTTTTATCCTTAAAATCTTTAAATTATAATATAAATTTAATTTAAATTCTTACCTTTTTAGTTGTCAAAATATTTTAAAACGGAAGAAATTTCGAAAACTGCTTTAGTAGGAAATTATTCAAAGACACAGAAACAATCACTTGATACGTTATCAATAAATCAATTGCCTTGTTAAATATGTTACATGTTGGTCTTTTGAAATAAAGGACTTAAAATATTTAAAATATAAAGCTTGTTTACTATACTTATATCTATCGCATATGTTATACATACTCCAAGATTTTTTATTTCCTGTTCCGTTTGATAGATATCATTAGATAAATCGTGAGATTTCTTCAACAAATCTGCAATGTCTTTCCTTAATACTGGATCAATTTCCAGTTCTTCTTCCGGCCTGTCCGCCATTTTCGGTTCTGCAGCTTTACCTTCCAAATATCTAATATAATTCCGGATGCGCAGCACACCTATTTTAAATATTTCAAAATGTATATTTTATAGTTTGAAATTTAAGGTATAAATTAGAAATAAAATATACTTTAATAACTAAGGATCTAATAGGTTATAACTAATACTGTCAAATGTAAATCGTTAAAATTATAGAAACTCTAAAACTCTGAATTTGGTAATAATTCGACATACTTTTCTTTCATTTAACATATTTTTATTTAAGAAACTTTTTTTTTATTCGTTTTAAAAATTCGTAACTTTTTATTCAGCTATAATAATTATTTCCCTCTTCTATCGATTTAATTAGCATAATATTGCGTCGTATTTAGTAATATACATCATAATGTAAAATATTAGATGTAACCTCGATGGACTTTTACTTTCATTTTAAAACAGGCATGAAAACGAAAATTCTTGAACTTTGAACTATTCATGCACTTTTTCAGTATTCAGTAGCATTCGTTAATAACAGTTGCTTTAATCATGAATTTGCGGTTATAACAAGCAATAAAACGATAAAAATCAGTCTTCGGAACTTTCGCGTTCTTTATTTGTAGAAAAGTTAATGTAATTTTTACCTTCATTCTGTTTTTTTAATTTCTTCCCCAGTAATTCATTCGCCTTTATGAAATCACCGCAATCATCCAAAATATCTTCGTCCATCTCCGTTTCTTTGGGCTCCACCTTTTTCACTACATAAAATTCATTTCATTAAAAATATTTTATACATATTATATATATATATATATATATATATATATATATATATATATATATATATATATCTCGTTTCGTAAAAAGGAAATATGTAATATACATATGTTCGACCGTTCGCGGAGAGACGCGATCTTCAGAACGGGAGTCGTAAATTCCTGTTACAATTATACAATCAATGCCACGAAACTGATCGATCCCCTATTTCGTTTAGAATAATAGAGGTGGTTGAATTGATTATAACGCTGAGGTGATAGGTTTACTCCTTATTCCAACAACTTGTATTTTTATTTATTTATTTATTATTACTTAGTCCGTGTCTTTCGATTTTGGACGAGTCTTCGGTTTTACATCTTTTTTTTTTTTGCCTAATCACGCTTTTTACATTTTCCCCTTCTTGTGGTGTTATCAGCTTATTGCCTGCTCCCTTATATCTATCTAACTAAACTCTAAATTCTGTTCTTATGTTTATATCTCCCCTCTTATCTACTCTTCTTATATCTACTTATCTTATATTGCACTCCGCTGTGTAATCTATTTCTAAGACTATTGCTTGCTGTGCTTCCTTATTGTCGTTCCTCCCCGTCTTGTATTGCCTTCTCTGCTCCATTATTGCTTTCAGATTCCTTAGTCCTTCTCCCGTCTCGTTTAATATTTTTTCTGTTTCCATTATCCCTCCCGTTATTTCGCAATTTTCTATTACGCTTCTTAGGTCTTCTTTCCTTTTTTTGCATCTTTTTTCTTCCTCTTCTTTCCAGTATTCCCTTGCTTTGGTCTCATTTCCACATCTGAATCTTGTTAGTATTTTTCCGCGCTTCCACTTCATTCTCCCTTCTAAGTATTTTGGTAACTCTTCTTTGGCAATTTTCCTATAATGTTTATTATATTTTGACTCTCTTATCCTTTTCCCCCACTCTTCTGCTTCTCTCTTTCTCCTTTGTTCTATAATTTGGTCTACTGTCGCCTTTCCTTATTCTTCTCTTGCTTCCCTTTGTGTCGCTCTATTTCTCACTTCTTCTAGTTCTTTCTTTCTCTAAAAAGAAAGCAAAAGAAGAAGAGCAAAAGCTCTTCTCCCTTCTTGGCCATTTCTCCAGTTTCTCTCTCTTTCCTTTATGCACTCCTTTACTAGATCCTTTTTTGACTCTATGGCTTTCCCTTCGTACCTTGCTGCTCTTCTTAGTGTTTTTTCTTTTATTTCTATTAGTTTGCATTCCTCTGTCAATATGTAGTTCGGTGTTGTCATATCTAAACCTAGGATCCATTTTATATATCTTCTTTGTATTTTATCCAGTCTTTCTTCTATGTCCCCCCACCCTTATTTCTGCTCCAAACAGTGCCACGCTCTCTACCAGCGCTCCTAACATCGTCATTCTCCTCTTGTAGTACTGTTTGAAAATTCTTTCTCCCACGCTCCATGTTTTCGTCATTGCTATTGTTGCTCTCTTTTTCTTGTCTTTTATGTGTTTTTCATCACTGCCGTTTTTCTGTTATATGTACCCTAGGTATCTTATCTCTTCCACTTCTTCTAATTCTCGCTCTTCCCATTTCCATTTTCTTTGTCTCCTCTCGTACTTTCTCTTTTCGAAAACTACCATTTTGATCTTCTCCATGCTCAGTTCCAATTCGGTTTCCTTATATCGTTTGCATATGTCAGTGACCATACCTTCCTTTTTCCTACCACTATGCCCCTGATTTGTCCTTAATTTTTCTTCTAGCTCCGCCACGTAGATGTTGAACAACATCGGACTCAACGGGCATCCTTGTCTGACTCCCCTCACTGTCCAAAATTCTTTTGTGTTTTTATTTTTGATTCTCACCATATTCTTTGTTTCTGCGTACAGCTCTTTTATCCTTCGAATTAGTTTCTCGTTAATCCCCATTTTTCTCATTTTCTCCTCCAATTTCTCTCTGTTTAGTTTGTCGAACGCCGCTTTTATGTCCGCGAAGCAAGGATATAGTTTCCCTTTTTCTCTGCTCAGCTGTTTATCTATTATGTGTTTATCTATTATCACAAATGTTGCGTCGGTCACTCTTCTTGTGTGCTCCCGTAAGTGTGACAAGTGGGCAACAAAGTAACTTAAAACAGTGCCAATCGCTAAAATGCAGCAAATTCCACCCATCAAAATACTAAACAATGGTGAATCATATGTCATAAGTAGAGCGATAGATATTACTAACCCAAATAAATCAAGAAACGAGGATCAAGATCGCTCAGTCATAAGGGAAGTTGAAATGGAAAATACACAGGCCAATGACAGGAAGAACAACATCGACAATGATCTAGCACACCAGAAGGAGAGCTGGAAGGTTGTAACTCCCAGCAAAAAACGAAAAATAACAACAATTACAAGAGCTGGGAGGGCTATAGAAACAGAAAGGCAGCAATGGCTCTAAGAAGTTCCTCTCCACAACTCCTTCAGCGCATTGCCACAAGAAAAAGAACCAGATCCAACCGATAAACCAATAACTCACATCGCCAAACCGCCACCAATATACATAGATGCTCAGACAATAGACCCCCTCATCGAACTGCTAAACATTACAGCAGGGAAAGATAACTACACCATTAAACAACTAAAACTGGACCAGGTAAAAGTACAAACCAACTCCCCAGAAACGTACAGGAAAGTGGTAAAAGCGCTAAAAGAGAAAAACGCCGGGTACTATACGTATCAGCTTAAAACCGATAAAAGCTACAAAGCAGTAATTGGAGGATTACACCCTAAGACAAGCACAAGTAATATATGCGAAGAACTAGCAAAAATCGGACACAAAATAAGTGTTAATGATTATAGATCTTTATCGCCGAAATAAAGGTATAGAAACACTAAATATCCCTTTAATATTCACAATATAATAATTATGCGTTTATTTAGTGAACGATTCCAACAATATTAAACGATACAATCTTGCACGCGTCTCAGCACTTCCTTCTCACACTACCTTCCATACCAGATGCCCTTCCATACACGACTGACTGCAGAACAGTTTACGTTCTTTTGTCTTCGAGACGCCGCGCACACACATACCCATACTCACATACTACGCAGTCAACTCAGCACACAAAATTACACATATCTCAACAGTAAGAGCAATAAGTAATATAACCAAGTTTGATACAAAACAACCTCTACCGCTATTCCTAATAGAACTTGAACCTAAAAACAATAACAAAGAAATTTTTGAAATTAATAAAGTTCTAAATACAATAGTTACAGTTGAACCACCCAGACATAAAAAAGACATACCGCAATGTATGCGGTGTCAACAATATGGACACACAAGAAACTACTGCAACAGAAACCCGGCGTGTGTCAAATGCGCAGAAAAACATCTAACAACGAATTGCCCATACACGGAAAAAATAAATGATGTAAAGTGCTACAACTGCAGTGGAAACCATCCAGCTAGCTACAAAGGCTGTCCAGTCAGAAAACAATTACAACGTAAACTGTTTCCGCCGCTTCGAAACAGGACGTACAACAACTACCACACACAACAGGACTGCGCAGAAACTGAAACACCAACAAACGCATACCACGTATTTAATATCAACCATAATAAAACCAACACTACTGGCAGCCGAAGCTACGCGCAAGTAACCAAACAAACAATACCCTTAGACAACCAAAACCAGAACAATAACATCAACGATGCTACAGAAATCAAAGAACTACTAAAACAATCCATCAACAACACGGAAATGCTAACTAAAATGATAAGCGAACAAAATGCAGTCCTCAGACAGCAAACCCAACAAATCACAGTCATGCTACAACTACTTACTAACATGCTAAGCAAAAAATAAAAATGGACATGCTTAAAATAGCAGCCTAGAACTCTAACGGCCTACAACAAAGGGCCCTAGAAACCAAAACATTCCTACACAACAATAAAATTGACATACTACTCGTATCAGAAACACACTTCACTACAAAAAGCTACATAAAAATACCGTACTACACCATATATGATCCCAAGCATCCCTCGGGAAAAGCACACGGAGGGACCGCAGTAATAATAAGAAATGACATTAAACACCACTTACACAGCCAAGTTAGTAAGGAGTATATACAAGCTACCACCGTTACTGTACAAACTAACAGCAACCATTTACAGTTGTCAGCAGTATATGTACCACCGAGATTCAAAATTACAACCCAAATGTGGGAAGAGTACTTTCAAAAATTAGGCGACAAGTATATCGCAGCGGGAGACTACAATTCAAAACACACACTATGGGGATCAAGAATCACTACACCTCGAGGTAGGATCCTGGGAAAATATATTAGAAATAATAACCTCAATTTTTTGTCCACAGGAAGACCGACGTACTGGCCGACAGACCTGAGCAAAATACCTGACCTACTCGATTTCGCAGTTACAAAGGGACTTAACGAAAATAAAATAAATATAGCACCCAGCCTCTAGCTTAGCTCCGATCACACACCCATAATAATTACATACAGAAACAAACCAATACTTTACAACAACCCAGAGACAATATGCAACAAAACCACCAAATGGCAAATATTTAAAGAAATAATCGAGAGCAAAATCAACTGCAACATCCCACTGAAAACACCTGAACACATCGAACAGCAGTAACAACACTTACAGAAACTATTCAAGAAGCAGCAAGGGCAACCACTATACCTGAATCATCAAATAGACAAACAATAATAATTCCGCCAGACATTCTCGAAAAAATTAGAGAAAAAAGAAAAGCGAAAGCAATATGGCAAAAACATAGAACAAAAGAAAACAAAAAACACCTAAACAAACTTGCAATGGAAATAAAAAACAAAATAAAAGAACACAACAACAACGAGTTCACAAAGTTCATAGAGTCGACAAGCAATACGCCATACCTAAAACAACAGCACAGGAAGTTAGGATCATAATCGAAAAAACAAAAAACAATAAAGCACCAGAATTCGACCTAATCAGTGGTAAAATCTTGAAAAACCTTCCTTCAAAAGCGATACGATTAATGACTATGATATTCAACGCAATTCTAAGAATACAATACTTTCCTACACTATGGAAAATAGCACAGATCGTAATATTACCCAAACCAGGCAAAGACCCACACCAAACAGCATCTTACAGACCAATATCGCTACTTCCCGTGTTTTACAAAATAATAGAAAAAATAATATACGCCAGGCTAAAACCAATAATAGAGAAGGAACAATTAATACCAGATCAGCAATTCGGATTCAGAAACAAACATTCCACCATAGAGCAAATGCACAGGCTCGTCAACGAAATAATACTAGCACTAGAAAACAAAGAATACTGTACAGCTCTCTTCATGGACATAGAAAAAGCATTTGACAAAATAAACCACGAAAGCCTACTACAAACAATCAAGAAACAATTCCCGGAACAAATATACCAATTAATGAGATCATACTTAAGCAACAGAACCTTTGTAATAAAAATCAAGGACGCATTCTCCGAAGTCAAAGACATTGAGGCAGGGGTTCTGCAAGGAAGCGTCCTAGAACCAATATTATACACACTATACACGGCCAATATACCAACAATTTCCAAGAGCAAAATACTGACATTCGCGGACGACACAGCTGTGCTAGTCAGGTACACTAACCCTATAACAGCAGTCACACTACTACAACAACACATCACAAAAATAGAAAAGTGGCTACAAGATAAACAAATTAAAGCAAACCCCAATAAATGCAGCCATATTACATTCACACTGCGAAAACAGATACCCCCAAACATCTTTTTGAACGACACTCACATAATACAAACAAAGCAAATCAAATACCTAGGACTGCACATAGATACACAACTCACATGGAAGCAGCATATCAAATCAGTAATAGACAAAATTCAAACAGCAAGGAGGCAAATGCATTGGCTAACAAGTCGAAAGTCCAAATTAAGCACGGAAAATAAATTAAAGATATATAAAATAATTATAAAACCAATCTGGACGTACGGAATACCACTATGGGGAACAGCAGCAAAGAGTCATATAAGCAAAATGGAGACTATGCAAGCCAAATTTCTTAGAACAATAGTTAACGCTCCATGATACGTCAGAAATGAAGACATAAGAAAAGATCTAAAAATTCCAACAGTCAAAGAGGAAATCGCCAGATACGGAAAAAAGTATAAAGAAAGACTTGCAACTCACCCAAACCAGCTTGTAGCTGAAGTAAATGAAACCCTAATAGAAAGAAGACTGAAGAAGAAGTATCCCGCAGACCTCACAACCGACAACAGGAGTTAGCCGCCGTCCGCACCTTCTGCGAGCAGGTCATGCTAGTGAAGGAACGGGCGGAGAGGAACAACGACACGTCGCCGTGAGACTGCGGCATCACCAACACTACCGCCGTCATAGAAGAACGCGGCGAAGAAACCGTCAAGCCGTGGAAGGTCTGGCTCCCTCCCCGGAACTGCACGACGGCACAGGAAACGAGACGCTAGAGGGAGGGTGGTCAGCCCCCTAGCTGCCGAAACTACCCAGGCTGCCTCCCACAACATCACAGGGAGAGAACGACGAAGGAGCGTCCTGGGAGCAAATTAACGACAGGTACTGGGACGCTCCTGAGAACCGTTGGGACGACCACCGTGGGGTTTTTAGTCGGTAGGAGTCCGACACTGTCCGCCGCCTACCAGAGGGCGGCCGGGCGTCCATTTCCCCCATGTCAAAAAAAAAAAGACCTCACAACTGAAATACAATAAGCAATCTGGAAGATGGAACCCCGCTGGGGGTAACCATCCACATGCTATATTTTTAAGTTATAACATTTTACCAAATGTCCTTCTGGACAAATTGTAAAATTAATATAAATAAATAAATAATAAAAAAAAAAAAAAAAAAAAAAAAAAAACCTTCCTACTCATCCCTTTTTTCCTCTCTTTCCACTCCTTGTCGTGCCACGTTTTCTCTCCCGTGCCCCATCTTCTTATCTTCACTTTCTTCTTTGGCATTGCTTCGTTTATCTTCTTTTTGATTTCTGTCCACATTTCCTCTACTGTTCTTCCATTGCAGGTCCAGTCTTTACATTCCTCCAAGTATTTTTCCACGTTTTCGTTTGTCCATTCCCTTTTCTCCTTCTCTTCTTCCTTCTTTTCTTCATTTTTTTTTGTAATTCGCCCCCCCCCCCTATTTCTATTTTTAACGGCATGTGATATGACTCTATTCTTTTCCCTACTTTCATGTCAATTATTTCTTCTGTTACCTTTTGATTGCCAATCACATAGTCTATTACTGAGTTTCCTCTCTCCCCTATATAGATCCACTCCTCTCCTTCTTTATCTCTGCCATCGATTATCGTCCAGCCTCTCCCTTCCAGATGCTTTAGCAGTGTTCTTCTTTCTATATTTATTTTCTTGTCTTTTAATCGTCTGTTTTTCCCTAGGTCTTGGTTTATCGGCCTTCCCTCTTCTCCCGTCCTTGCATTCCAGTCTCTGCCGATGATCGTCATTTCCTCTTTCCTTTCATCTACTCTTTCCTCTATCTTTTTCCATGTCTCTTTTGTGTCTTGATTATAAACTACCATTACCCTATACGTCTTGTCATTGTATATTATTTTTCTTTCAACTATATTATTACTTATTTCTTTATATTCTATTTCTTTTAGTTCCTTATTTATACCCGTTATTATTCCCCCCTCTGCTTTTCCTTTTTTCCTTACTCTCATTGCTGCCCTAGATTTCCAGTCGAATTCTTTGGGTAGTCTATATTTTAACTTTTCCCATTTGTCTTCCTCTATTCATGTTTCCGTGAGTCCGATCACGTCGAATATCTTCAGATATTCCCACACCTCCTTGTCCTTACTCGTTAGCTCTGCTATATTCCAGAAGCACATTTTCATCCCTGTTGTAGTCCCCCCCCCTTTTTCCCCTTTTTTCATTTTTTTTCCCCGTCTCTTTCTTTCTTCCTCCAGTCTCTCTTCGTTTTCGTTCTACCTATACCATTTGTTTTCTATTTTTAATTTTTTTGTATCCAATCTTTACATATTCGCCCTTTTCCTTTCTTTCTCTGGCTACCCTTCTTATGTGTTGCTGTATTTCCCTTTCTTTTCTTGTCAGATCATCGTCTATGTATACCCCCTTTTCCAATTTGCTTTTCTCCTTCATTATCCTTCCTTTTTCCTCCATCGATTTCATTGTCGCCACTATTATTGCGTTCTTGCCCCCACCTTTATCATATGTGTTTTTTCTACTTCTGCCTCTATCCTCATTTTTTCGTTCATGAACTCCTTTACTGTCTCTTCATTGCTTCCTTCGTTGCAGTCCACTCCTTTGATTACTATGGTTCTTCTTCTTCTCTCTCTCTCTCTCTCTCTCTCTCTCTCTCTCTCTGTCCTATCCTGATTCTCTTCAATTCTTCTGATTCTACCCAATAATTCTTTCTTTTCTCTTTCCCATTCTCCCTTCTCTCTTTCACTTCTTTCCCCTTCCTCTTTCATTTCCCTCTTCAACTCCTCCACTTGCTTTTTGAATATATCTTTTATTTCCTTGATCATTGCCTCGAATCCTCTTTCCATTTTCTCTATTTCTTCCATCATTGCCTCCATTCCTTTCTCTCTGGCTGGTGTCCCTATTTCTGTTGAGCTGTATCTGTCCAGTTTATTATTGAAGTCTGCCTTATTTCCCACCTTACTAGTCTTCTTTGGTCTTCCCCTGTTTGTCACCACTTTGCTCACTTTCTATTCACCCTTCTTCGTGCTTCTTTATGCTTCCTTTTCCCATTTTCCCTTCACACTTCACTTTTTCCACAAATCTCTCCGTCTGTGTGCCACTCTCACCCTGACCCGAACCGAAACTCCTAACAACTTGTAGACAAGATGCTTAAGCTCAGTGCGTACATATATATGTTAATTAGATGAGTGATTAAAAGTAAATATAGGGAATGAAGAGATGTTGACCGAGTTAAAGAAGTGAAACCAGTGCAGAGTTGTTGACTGGTCTGTAGTCGTAAAACCAGTCTAGTTAAGTTGACTGTTCTGAAGATGTTGAACTAGTGAAGTTTGGTGACGATTGATAAATTGATTACAATAATGCTAGTTTAGTTTCGAATTGCAGCCGTGACTTTCCAAGACTGAAGCTCTTACAACTCCGTCGCATACCCACACAAGTGGTTATCTTATGAAGTAGTGAGGATCCCCGGGTGTCGGGTCTGGACCCAGGACATCCTGTTGCCGCGTGCAATCCCTTGCCGTCTGGCGGATCTCCGTCATCAGCCCATCGGTTTTGAAGAATGCCGGTCGTGACACTGTCACAGAGAAAAACTCTTGCTGGATGTATTTTCGTCCAATCGCGGGGAGAGGCGATTGCGTTGGAGCGCGTCAACGGGAGTCGTAAATTCCTGTTACGATTATAAAATCGACACCACGAACAGGTCGATCCCCTTATTTCTTGTGGAATAATAGAGGTGTTTGTTGTGGAATAAAACTGTAGTCAACAATATGTCTATAATATGTATATACTCAACAACTTACTATACTTGAGGTTCCGTCGTGTCGGAAGATATAATGGATGTAAACGATTATTACTTGTGTACTTGATAGATGAGTCGTATTAATAGAAAGTAGATTAATATAATGTCACGTAAATCGTAGTGAGGACTAAGTTTAAAGCAATAATAGATGACTACGTCGCGATTGAAAGAACAATAAATATGACTGATCTAAATGTGTAGCAATAGTAGATAACTGTCTCGAGAATGAAAGAACAATAGAGTTGACTGATCTAAGTTTAAGACACTTGAGTTGACTACACGAGAATTAGAAGAACAGTAGATGACTGCTCTACGATTTAGACACTTGAGTTGACTACCCGAAGATTGGAAGAACAGTAGAGTCCCGGTCTCGTACAATTACGGAGGAAAGCTCGGTGTGGGTGTGCCTTTTTGAACTAAGGACGCGGATTCGGTGTCCACACTTTTCGGTAGGAAAGTGAGGGTAACGATCCGCGATACCCATTGGTTATAGCCAATGTTAATAAATGAAAATATGAGGAGAAAGTCTCCTGCAGATGTGACCCATGGATGTGCTTGTTAATAGGAAAAACCTGCTATTTTGTTAGACAAACATCCGCTTTCTCTGTAAGTTATAAGAGCGTGCAATAAACCTAAGGACTGTTTTAAGGACCATCCATAAACCGAAAATATTTATATGAATAGACATTAAGCCGAAAAGATTCGGTTTATGGTGGTTCCTTAGTTTTATTGAGGGTCAGTGTAACGGTGTGTGGGCCTCGGCGGCCAGACCATGAGGGGCGTCGCACGGACCGTCTCACGCGACGTAACACTGGGTGTTGGTCGCCCCACCACCGGTCGCTTACGGGTGGAAATCGCGGGAAAAATGGAAAAACCCATGTTTCCCCACCTTTTACCTGATGGAGCAATAACCATATGAAACCTCTTAACTCGAAGGTGTTTTATACCGCTTAACGGCCTTAACGGTCAAATAGAAATGCTTAAATTAACGACAGTTCCTTATGACTATTACGGTCCAACTAATTATATTGACATAGCGAGTGGCCGACTCGACCGTGAGATGGATTCCGAGCTACGCAAAGAGTCACCGGACGTAACACATAGGGTTTTAATACAATCTCATGTTATCATAAGGAATCTAATATGGTATATATCCAAATGAGAAATTGTTTTTAATTTTTAAACAATATTATAGTTTCTAATTTTCAACTACATGAATACTTTTCAAAAAATATATATATTAAGTTTCAGCAAATAAGAAATTTTCTTTCAGCTTACTCAATTGTGTACAGAACATTAATGTATAACTTTATAGCTTATATTCATAACTTATATATGTCGGAGATGAAAGGACATCGGGCCTCCCCGTTAGAATTCTTAGGAAAAGCCGAGACAATGAACTTGGATTCGAGGCGCCAGATAGAAAACGCCGAGCGTAGCCGCGGTCACGGGATACACACTTCGTCTAAACAGAGACTCTATCCTTCGGGCACGATGATTACCAGATGTCAACGCATCCCTGCAGCTAGTTCGAGGATTCGCTATAAATCAGAGGATTTTGTTACCAAGGTCCTTAAAACGAACAAACAGTCTTTTCTGCCACTTTAGACGCGAGGGTGCTGGAGATCGGGTTTTCACACGTGGGACACTTCCCGCCAGCAACTTTCTTTCAAGAACGGCTAGCATCTCTCTCGGACTACCAATACAGAAATCAACCAATTAACGGCAACGTCTGTTTCCCTCATTTTCTGGACGAAGGTCGTCCTCGACGAATCCGATGATCTCGTGCCCTTAGACACACCCCATCATAGTTTTCCTCCGCGGCATCACCGCGACGGAAAATGCATTCTTTTTCGAGAACTCTCCTTAGCGAGTTTTCCAGTCTCTACGATCCGTGCATAAAGAGTTAGTCGATTGTGATTCATACTTGTGAGAGAGTATAGCTGTTATCCCGTTGATCGCGGATTCGCTGCCGAATCTGAGATCATTGTCATCATTGCATAATTATCTCGGTCGCTTGTTAACATTGTAACATCTTTGCTCGCGTCAATAAACGATTCCTCGAATTGTGTGGCCACGATGAGTAATCCCGGTGAAGATTCGTTACGCGCCCCTAACCCTAATCTTAATGCTTCTCCGACATATATTATATTCTGTTATAATCTTCTTACAGTCTAAAAATATCAGAGCACGAGTAATTTAAAGTCGAAATAAGAGGAGAAAATTGTCGCTATAAAATTACACTTGATACTGTTTAAGGTAAATAATAATATTAAATGCCATTCATTAACCACTCTGCTTAAATTTGCAAAGTGACTTGAACAAAAGATCAAGTACTTGCCCTTCTAATTTGGATTCCAGACAAATTCAAAGGATAATTATCATACCTTCTTTCAATTTTGCATTTTCTCTTTTCAGCTTTTCCAATTCCTTGCGTAGCCTTTCCCTCTCCTCTTGGCAATCGAATAACTGGCTTTTCAGTTTCTCATTCCCATCTTTTAACTCGTCATTCTCTTTCTTCAATTTATCCAGATCCGTGGTTAATGCAGTATCACGTTCTTTGTGCCTATTCTTCTCATCCCTTAGTTTACCTAATTCCGACCGCAATTCACCGTAATCACTTTTCAATTTATCCAAATCGGCTTTTAATTTATTCGCTTCGTTCTTCGCCTTGTTTAAATCGTCCTGCAGTTTTGCATTTTGCGATTTCAAATCTGTCAATCCATTAAACAATCCTTCGTTCTTCGCTTGACAATCGACTAACTCGCCCTTGAGATTCGCATTATCTTTCTTTATTTTGGCTAATTCTTTCTCCAATTCTGCATTCCGTTCTTTCTGACTATCTCTCTCCTCCCTCAGGTCAGCTAATTCAGATTTCAATTTGTCGTAATCGCTTTTTAATTTGTCCAAATCATTTCTTAACCTATTCGATTCCCCTATGGCGTTATTTAAATTGTTTTGCAGTTCTGCGTTCTCTAACTTCAATCTATCTAGCTCTGGCCTCAGCCTATCCAGTTCTTTTTTAGCATCTTCTAATTGTTTCTTCAAAGGTTCGAGTTCGTTCACTGTGTTCTCAAGATCGGTTATTTTGTTATTCAAGTCGTTGTTTTCTTTCTCTAGATCGTTCAGCTGTTTCTCCGCTTCTGCCAATTTGTTTTTCGTTCCAGTTAACTCCGCCACCAATTTCGCATTGTCATTCTTTACATTCACGTTTTCGTTCTTCAGATTCGCGTTTTCGTTTTCCAGCTTCGCATTATCGTCTTTCAGAGTTTCTAATTGCCCGTTCAACTTGGTTAATTCCACATTCAGCTTCTCGTTCTCGTTCCTCAGTTTATCGTTTTCGCTGCGAACCTTATCCAACGCCACTTTTAGAGCGGTTAGCTCATTCTTCATGTCGGCCAATTCCTTCTTGGCCGCATCTTTTGCGGCCATCTGCTCTTCTAGCTCGTTTGTACGATTGTTTAGCTGTTCTCGGAAACGATAGAGTTCGTTGACCAATTCTTTTTTCTCGGCTAACAAATCGGATAGTTCACTTTCCAGCAACTTTATCTTTGTTTCCGCGTCCGCGCACGCCTTCCTCAGCTTATCGATCTCGTCCTTTATACGATCGTTTCCCTTTGTTAGTTCATCTAACTCATTTTTCACTTCGTTTAATTGCTTTTGCAGTCTATCGTTCTCAGTTTGGCAATTTTGAAGATCTGCCCTCAATTTTTCCGCAGCTGTCTCTTCTGCACTCAAGTTTGATCTCAATCTATCGATCTCTGCTTTCTGTTCATTGACTTCTCCTTTCAGCCTAGTATACTCGTCTTCGAAATTTTTCCTATCTTGCAGAAGGTTTACGTTCTCCTCTTTAAGAGAATCTAAATCAGCCTTCAAGTTATTATATTCATACTTTAAACTTTTCAAGGGATCCAATTGGGACTTTAGCGCGTTATTGGCATCTCTTAATACAGAAACCTCTTCTTTGCACTTCTCCAGTTCATTTTTTGTTACCGCAAGCTGTCTTCCTAGGTCGTCTATTTCATTTCTGTATCTGTTGTTTTCAGCTCTCAATTTTTCTAGTTCCTTTTTCAAGGCATCCAGTTCCTCCTTCAAGGCCGCGATTTCTGAATCACTCTTATTTCTGGCCGATTTTTCTGCTTCGAATGCTTTTTCCTGTTGCTCGAGTTGAGACGTTAAATCGACAAGATTCTTGTCAAGCTCGCCTTTCTCAATCTTGAGACGGTACATATCTGCTTCTAGTACTTTCTTCGAAGCCTGTTAAATATTAAATTCAAATTTAGGAACATTGAAAATGATACAAGTGTTGTAGATTAATGGATGTTGCACTTATTTTCAATTAATTTACAATTAATAAACAAAGAAGACATTTCTCGTATGAAAAATACAAATATTTTTAATGAAAAATTACGCTAAAACATTAAAATTAATGCTAAAATACCTAAAATACTTAATAAATTTATGTATATTATGTATATGCGTATGTATAACATAATATTTAATACCAAAATTTAATAATATATTATAATAAAAATATATACCAAAATAAATACGCATTTTTACGTTAATACTTATAAATCAACACAATTTACCTGGCATTCGAGTAAATCTTTCAAGACTTTCTCAAGATCAGCTTTCGATTTATCAATGTCCAACTGAAGTTTGCAATTCTCCATTTTCCAATGATCTGTGTCTGCTTCCAGTTTAGCAATTTTTTCTTTTAATTCATCGATTAATTTCTTCAAATTACCAATTTCTCGTTTCAGATCCGCACATTCCGCTTTCAAATTCGATAAATCATGATCCATATTTAATAACTTGGCTTTTAGATCCTGATTTTCCTGTTTCAACGTGTCATTTTCTGCCCTAGCATTGACCAGGTTCTTACTTAGATCGTGCATCTGATCCTCCAGTATCTTCAGATCGTTCTGCATCTTTTCATTATCAGCCGTTTCTGTAGCCAATTTTGCTTTGAAATCATTGGCCTCGTTCTTCGAACTCGTTAAATCGTCCCGCAATTTATCATTTTCACTATGCAAACGGGAGATCAGCGGCTCCAGAGACCGAATTTTGTCCTCAGCTCTGTCGAGATTAGCCTTTAATTTATTCAATTCGTCGTTCGATGACTGCAATTGTTCCCGTGACTTTCCAAGTTCGTCTTTTAATTTGTCATTCTCTTCCTTGCACGAGTTTATCTTTCCTTCCAGCTTCTCATTTTCAGCTTCCAGGTGAGCCTTCTCCATTCTGCATTTTTCGTTTTCCATCTTGCAGTCGCTCAATTGCTTGCTTAATCGATCTCTTTCGTCTTTCAAAAGAGAATTCTCATTCTTCAGATTATTTAACTCCGCGGACAAACTGTCCCCTTCACCCCTCATTCCCTGAATTTCAGACTTCAAACCGCTGTTTTCAGTTCTCAGCTGATCCATCTCACCAACACATTTATCCAGTCCGTTTTTCAAAAAACCTACCTCAGATTTCAATTGATCGATATCCTCTAAGGCTTTTTCCAATTCACGTCTCAAACGATCGACTTCACCAAGTAAATCCTCATTTTCCGACTTCAATTTATCGAATGCCACTAATTTTTCTTCCAATTCCGAGTTTTTTGCTTTCAGATTGGCGATTTCCTTCGTTAAGCGATCAAGTCCGTGAATATCAGACTTGAAAGCTTGATTTTCCAATTTAAGCTGGTTGCTCTCAGTTCTCAGTTTTTCCATCTCGTCCACGCACTTATCGAGTGCGTTTTTCAGAGATGCTACTTCAGATTTCAATCGATCAACTTCTTCCCAGGCTTTTGCCAATTCCTGTTTCAAACGATCTACTTCATCAAGCAAATCAACATTTTCTAGTTTCATTTTATCCAATTCACTTAACTTTTCTTCCAATTCTGAGATTTTTCCTTTTAAATCGTCGTTGTCTTTCATTAAGCGATTGGTAATTGCTTGCATCTCAGACTTCAAGGTTTCATTCTGTTTTGTGAAGTCGCCATTTTCGATTCTCAGCTTTTGCATCTCACCCACACAATTATCGATTCCATCCTTCAAGGAACTTATTTCGGATTTCAATTGATCAATGTCTTCCAATGCTTTTTCTAATTCTTTCCTCAAACGATTTACTTCAGCCAGTAGATCTGTATTTCTTCCCTTCAGCTTATCCAACTCCTCCAACTTCTCTTGTAATTCTATTATTTTAGATTTCAAATCATCATTTTCCTTCGTTAAGCGATTCATTTCGAACTTGCAGTTCTCTACTTGTTCTTGCAGCTTTGCAAGTTCAAGTACCTTATCCTTATCCGTCGCTTTTAACGCGTCACCAGCGGCCTTTAGTTCCTCCACTTGTCTTCTGGAATCCTCAAGGTCATCCCTTAACACTTTCATATCTAGTTTCAGTGAATCGTTCTCGAGATTGATACCATCGAGGCTCTTCTGTAGCTCATCCTTCTGTAGTTTCAGTTTATTAAGTTCTTTACCAGTTTCGTCCAATTTGGTTCTCAGACTCTCGTTCTCCGCCATCGCTTGTTCCAGCTGCTTTTTGATACCGTTATTCTCGTTTAACAACGCATCGCGTTCTTGCTTCGCCATGGCCAGTTCAGCCTCCAGTTTATTGATCTCTGCTTGCAAATTGTCCAAAGCCTGCTTCATACTATTATAGTCGTTCCTTAGCTGGTTATTCAAATTGTCTAGCTCCTTCATCCTTTCCATCAGATCATCATTCTCGTTCTCTAACTGCTCTAACCGAGCCCCCAACTTTTCCCTCTCGCCGACCGATGCTTCTAACGTTTCGCGAAGCTCGTCGTTCTCCTTCCTTTCGGCATCGATCTGATCTTTCAGATCGAAAATCTCCCTCTGTAACAATTCAATCTCATCTCGGTTTCTCTCCAGTTCCTTCTCCAATGCGGTCCTGGCCGCCCTTTGATCCTCCAGCCGTCCAATGTACTCCTCTATCTGTTTCCTTGCCTCGTCCAGTTCGTTCGACAAATTTTCCTTGTCTCGCCTTAAAGTGTCCACCTCACTTTCGAGATTCGCTATTATCGCTTTCATGGCTGCAAGGTCCTCTTCAAAGCCGTGTAACTTTTCCGAAAGTGCGTTTTTGTCCAAACAGCACTGTTCCAACTTCGCGTTTATTTTCTTACACTCTTCCAACTCATTCTTCAGTTTGGTTATCTCAGCTTTCAAATTATCGATCTCGTCATTTGCCTCATCGAGTTTTGACTGTAATTCTGCCGTCTTATTCTTGTACTCCTTCTCCAAGTTGTTCTTCTGCTCCAGTAAATCTATTATCTGATCATCTCTATCCTTCAGTGCTTCTCGCAGTTTGTTTAGTTCGTTCAGTATTTCTGTTCTCTCTGATTTGAGATCATGTAACTCTGATTTCAGGTTCTCCATTTCGGATTCCAGAGAAGATAACCCCAACAAGTCGATTTCTGATTGTCTTAGGTTATTCAAGAGTCCTGCAATCTAAAAACGAGCTACAATTTTTTAACTATTTTTTCATTGGTATCATGGTTTCGGTTAATATTATATTTTCGAATCTCGCTAAAAAGTATTTTATTTATATATGTTGAGTTATCGTTAGGTTTAGGGGCGTGTAACGAATCTTCATTTGAACTAGCCATCGTTGTTGTACAATAGAGATTATATTTACTGGTATAAATATGATCTTTACAGAGTTTGACAAATAGCCATGGTGATTAGACACTCGAGATGTTAATGACAATGATCTTAGGCTCAATAACGAATCCACGGACAACGGGGTAACTCTTTGTTAAACGTAGAATATATTTTGAAGCACAAAGTAACATTTGCTGTGACGCTCGGTATATACTGCACGTAAAGACGACGGATTCTCCAAGGACATCGCAAGAATAGAAGACTGATGGAAACTTCTCTCCTTACGATCGCGTTCGTTTATTGTATATTGGTCCGTATATTGGTTCGTATATTGGTTCGTATATTGGTTCGTATATTGGTTCGTATATTGTATATTGCTAAGCAGTCCCGCGTAGCGGCGACATTGTTTCTGCCCGGGGTTTGATTGTTGATACAACGTATGTTCCATAATATTGGCACTTCTCTGTTAGGTAAAAACATCCATCCCGTAACCGTGGCTACGTTCAGTGACCAGTTGTGTCACCTCGAGCCCAAGCCCACTGTCACAAATCTCGGGCAAACATAATCGGATTGAATCATAACAACTACCTCTAAGTTTTATTATTTAAGTACAGCTATAATAAATAGTCTAGACTAAAGTATTGGGAATATTTCCAAAAATTCTAAAAGAAAGGCTCCGATGTCCTTTCATCTCCGACATACATATGAAAGGACATCGGAGCCTTCCTCTCGGAATGTTTGAGAAAGTCCCAAATACTTTAGTCCAGACTTTTTATTATAGCCGTGCTTAAACAATAAAACTGAGAAATAGCTGTTTATGAGTTAAGTCAATTATGATTATCCGAGATTTATGACAGCGGGCTTGGGCTCGAAGTGACATAATGGGTCACTGAACGTAGCCACGGTCACGGGAGAGACGTGTACCTAACAGAGGTATGAAGTAATTAAATTACTCTCCTTAAAAACAGGGATTGACCTGAGGGATACAGAGAGATACGAAGAGGAGTATATAAGGGCAGTTCCACTTGGACTGAGAATCAATCCGATAAGTTTGACTAGTACAGGGAACACGTGTGTCAAGTTCATTATCGCATTTGTCATCCCGCTGACCGTGGATTCGTTATTGAGTCTAAGATCATTACCATTCACATTCCCAGTATCTAATTACCATGGTTGCTTGTCAAATTCCGTCACAATCGTAATTGGACTAGTAAATATCTTCGCTCGCGCATAACAACAATGTCTAATCCAAAGAAAGATTCGTTACACGCCCCTAACTCTAATGATAACCCGACATATATATATAACTCATATAACATATTAAAAAACATTTAAACTGATGCTGTTTTTACTTTACTTTCTTTGTATCTACGATAATGTTACGAGTGTCATATCAATACGAGATTCATAAGTCGCGAGAAATTATAAAACTTTTTTACCAAACATCATCGCCACGAGTTCCAGTGAACACTAAAAACTGAAATTAATCATTGAACATACTGGATGCTCGGTCTAATTTCTACGAACATTGGCTTGCGTTCGTCACGAAAAAGTTGTTTTGACAGAAATGAGTATACGGACAGATCATTTAATGACCATTTAAACTAAACGACTACAAGCGAATTCTTCCTCGTTTGCCCCGAAAATCGAAATACACTGTTAGAAAAAGAAACATAAAGTGTGAATGAAATAGAAAGGAAGATTCGTCATATAATTCTCGCTGTCACTTTCGCATCAGTTCACACTGTTTCATTGTCTTGATATATATTGTATTATCGTTTTACAATATTAACAAACTTTTACTGCTATATAATACGTTTTACAACCTTATTTGTAATCGCCAGCTGACATTAACTTTAAGTTTAGAACCATCGAGATGTAATACCTTGTCATCTTTCCTCCTAAGTTCCTCTTTCATGGCTTCTATTTGTTCCTCTAAACCTTTTTGGCTGATCATCGATTCCAGTTCTTTGTTCAGTGCATCGATCTGCTCGTCTCTTTGTTCTAACTGCTTTCTTAGATCAGCCACGGTATCCTCGCAGTTATTCAGCTTATCCAATAAGTCTGAAATGTCAATATACTCCGGCACTGTGGTTGTTTCGGCTGTTTGCAATATCGTTTCTGCCGTTTCCTTTCCTTCGAGATCAACCAATGCACTGCGCAAGTCTGTCACTTGAGCAAGAAGACGTTCGTTTTCCAAACGCAGATCATCGCAGCTCTTAGAAAGGTCCACCAAAGTTTCGATCGATTTCTCCACAACTTTGGAAATCTGTTGTTCAGCCGCTTCACCTTTCATAAGATCACGCAATTTTGCCCTTAAACGATATATCGCGGGGCAGCTGATGTCCTCCTCGGTCTGCGCCAGCTTCAACCTCAAATCCGATATCATGTCTCGCAATCTGCCAGGGCAAGAAAATTTCTTTGACACCTTGAAACTGAGGCCATACAAAATTTTCGAAGAAGTATGTTTCATGGATAGTTTTGGTAGAAGAGATACATTGAAGTCATAAAATTAATCAGGTTTGTATATACAAAACATTTTGATGGATAAAATAGAAATTTAAAAGGCCTAAGAGGAAATAAGCAACTCTTGTCTTATCAAGTATTTAAGGTTTCAGATTCAGTTTAGTTAAAATTTACTATAAATTACATATGTCGAATATTAATGTCTAAAATAAAAATATTCATTGTCGTAACATTAGTATATAACCAGAATGTTGATGTGATTCCCTCAGGTGAATGTAAATTTGGAAGAAACGTTATATATGTTTCTGCAGTCATAGATTTATTTGACCGAAGTTAATCGACCAAACGTCCAGATACATATGAACAATAACGTATATCATTCTGCTACCAACAATTCATTGTTGGGAAGCGGAAACGATTAAACGAGGTCTACGAAGCGGAGAAAGTAGCGAGCAGTACTCTTTCTTTTCAAGCGCGAAACCCTCTCTAAGATATCTTATCTTCTCTCTGAGAAAGTGGATCGTGGCGTCAGGATCGTCACAGCAATCTCGCTCGGCGAGAGTTTCCTCAAGATCCCTCACTTTATCTTGCAGCACCGCGTTTGCATTTTGCAGCCTTTCGATTTCTTCTCGGGAGTGCACTAGCAGCGGATCGGGTTTCAATATCTCATCCGCATCTACACCTACACGAAAACATCTAATCTTTAGAAACATTCGGAACAGTGCACATGTACGATACTTTTCAAAGAAAACGCTCTAAATTTTAAAGAAAGTCCCTAATGCTAGGAAGCTCCAGTCTACATTCGGAAACAACCTTCGGTTTGTATTACTGTTGTGGAATTTACTAGTAAAACGGCTGAATACATATAGTACTATGTCGTTGTTACGCCACGAGACGTAGTATATAGATCGTATTTCTAACCGTCGCTCGCGGTCCTACAGCGTCGCAGACAGATCGTCTTATCTGCCCAACAAGGGGCATACAATGTATCGATGAACGCATAGTTGTAACCAAGCAGCGAGTTCTAGAAACGTAGATTTTGGACCGTTACTTCATACACATAAAGGTGGCATACGTGATCATAGGGCAAACGGTGGCGTGGTCCGAGCGTAGTGGGGGTCGTCTCCCCGAGAAGACAAAGAAATGATCTAAGGGCGATCAGTCTCATTTGAAGATTCAAACGGCATACATCGAGAGGTCTGGCGATTAAAATTAAAGTCGCTTAGTCTAACGAATTCAGTGAGAGATATCGTAAAGTCGGGTCGAATTTCTGTAACGCATTAACTGTATTCATCGCTAAACAATTTGTGACGTCTTTATTATTACATAATTTATTGTTAAATATAGCTGTATTAACCTGTTAACACAGTGTTAAATTCATTGAACAACCTCTGTTATCTTAACCGAAACAGGGGAACGACTAATTCGCAGCGTCAATTATACGAATCGTAGCGAGAATTTACGCCTCTCGCTGACGCGTTTCCTTGCGACCGTGTCTCTCCGCGAATGGTCCTAATAGTCGTAAAATAAATAATATAGCGAAAGTTTGGTGTATTATGGGAATAGTACAGGAAAGGTGCTAATGAAAAAATGAAGATTACAGAGATAAAATATATCTACGAGTTTGTTCATTTTGATATTATTTAATAGTTAAAATTGATTGGTATATTTAATATAACATAATTAAAAACAGGAACAATCTATCCAACCCAAAAGTGTAAGCTTTATAGAAGTGGGTGAGAAATCCATCAAGTTTTGTGAAAAACTAACAGCATATCAGGTATCTAAAATATGATACTGCTATAGAACTAGACTGCGAATTTATATGAAAATTTACATTTTTATAAACACAACTAAAAAGCTGAAGATTGAATACAAATTGTTTAACTGCTAAAAAGTAGGTATCTAAATATAACCAATACTTCGATATTTCATATCAATATCTTTGCATATTATATGCATTTTGTGCATTTTTCTATCTTTAAATTTCGCATAAATGTATAAAAATACGCAGTCTATTATAATCGATTAATATTTTTAAAATGAAAATATTTGGACTAAATGTTTTTTAAAAGAATTCCCGAAGCAGAATTTTTTGTTGTTATTTTTATATTTAGAGGTAGGATCGCGTTAGTCGTTATTATATTATTTGGATAAAAAAACACCACACTTCTCGGAGCCGAAAACCCTTTATTGCGCACACTTGAAAAAGGGACACACAACGAACGAAAAAAAAAGGAAGTCTTAAAACTATCGATCAGGTCTATCGACCATGTCTGGTAATATCTTCTAGTTACTCTTTTTGTAGCTAGCCGTCAGCATATAGATGGCGAGCGAGAACTCACGTTGTCATTTTCAACATTTTTTTAACAGTTTGCGTTCATAAAATGGCCTAATATTCAGTTAAAAACACTTGTTTGCAAACTAATGCTATTGAACGAGACGATCAGTGTGTATGTAATTTCTGCCGTTTCGCACTTTATAGTACTAATTGCGTGGAACGTTACTTCTTTCGACTCGAATCAAACGACTAATTCGTAAGGGAGGAGAAACGCAATCACAAGAGTATTAGTACAAAATTCCAATTAATCAAATTCGCACAAGCTAATTATTAAACGAATCAGAGAGAGAAACAGAGAGACAAAGAGAGAGGGAGAGAGAGAGAGACAGAGAGAGAGATAATAAAGAGAGATTCAGAAAGGAGAAAAGAAGAAGAAAAGGGAATAATCTACGAAATATCATACATCGATACCGAATGATTGGAGGGCTTGTTTCAGAGACCTATTTTCGCTCTCGAGTTGAAGTCTTTCCATTCGCCATTTTTTCATCTGACACTTCATTACAGTGAGCTTCTTCAGGGCAAACGAGAGGTCGTAGATTTCTGCTTCTTTGTCGCTGAATGGATCGTAACTGCAACAACAACACGGCTCGTGCGGTGGATCGATCGATTCTTGCGACGATGCCTCGCATCCACACCGGCAAACCTCCATTATTCGAATATTCTTTCAAAATTTTTCGTAATTAGAAACCGCTTGCCACTCAGCGTAAGACAAGAATTTTAACATCGATTCGTAGCTGTAAGAAGGAAACGACCTTAAAGCTTAGAGGCCGAGCGAACTGGTTTTAGAAATTCAAACTTAATAATAAAGGACCTTTATACAATAATAATGTCGACCAAAGAACAGCATAATTGTATCTTAATATTTTCTATTCCTATTTGTAGAACATCTACAATTGGCGTTCTTACTTCGTTCTCTAACCTTCTAAATCCGTTTTCCAGCCAACCGTTAAATCATATTTTGCAGGTTATCTGAACGTAACTATTTTCCTGTTGTGTGTTTTTTTCTCCCTGTCACCGTGCCGGTGTCGCCGAATCACCGATATAAGTAAATTATGATCTTAAACCAATTACAGACAGTTCGGCGCATCTAAGCGCGAAACTAGCCTTGAGCAGTAGGTCAAACAAAATATTTAGTCTAGATATACGAGGTTGACATGATATTTTTTGACGTGGCAGTCACACTTTTGCCACAACACGACCGCGGTCATCGATAAAGATCGATAATCTGATTTAACGTCAGACTGCTCTGTTTTATCGAGCCACGTAATAAATTCGTTTATATTTCGACGACACGACACTTAAGTATTAGGTCATCCCATAAGTTCGTGTCGTTTTTCGAGCGGTTATATATGTTAAGATTGTTTACATATCTTTCAGTTTCATGAAATAATGTAATCCCCCTCTCGTTGTACAACTTCTTCCCATTTTTTCTGGTAGGGCCATTATTCCGTCTCGATAAAAGTTCTCTTGTTTTTCTTTAAAATGATTTTCTAAGCTATTCTTGAGAATGTCAATATTTTCAAATTTTTTACCTACTAAAAAGTGTTGTAATGCTCTGAACAGGTGGTAATCAGATGGGGCAATGTCTGGGGAATATGGGGGATGTGGTAAAATTTCCCAATAAATTCAGACAATTTTTTTGTAGCGCTTTTCGCGACATGCGGTCTAGCGTTGTCGTGATGGAAGATAACGTTGTTCCTATTCATCTATCACCCGCTACGGGAAGATATGGGAAATCTGCTTTTCCTCACGAACGATGCTTCCCGTTACCAACTTTCTCTCAAGGGCGGCTAGCATCCTTTTCTAAACCACCAACACAAAGATTAACCAATTAACAGTAACGTCCATTTCCCTCGCTTTCTAGACGAGGGTTGTCTTCGACGAATCCGATGATCTCGTGCCCTGAGAAACACCCCGTCATAGCTTACCTCTGCAGCATCACGATGACGGAGAGACACATTCTTGTATGATCTCGTCCGCGAGTGGAACGGCGTCTTTACGATCAGTAGATATTTCACGTTTTTAGTAACGAGTCTGATAGACTTTTGGAAGAGAGTATATTCGTTGTCCCGTTGACCGCGGATTCGTTATTGAACTTAGGATCATTGTCATTAGTTCAATAACGAATCCGCGGTCAACGGGATAGCAGTCACGTCTCTCCAGAATCCAAATTAGACTCTTCGTCAATTAAGGTATTCGCTGATCGCAGACGTTATACTCGCTTGATGATATCGCACGAGAATGTCTCTCTCCGTCATCGTGATGCTGCCGAAGAAAGCTATGATGGGGTGTGTCCCAGGACACGAGATCATTGGATTCGTCGAGGACAGTCCTCGTTCAAAAAAGTGAGGGAAATGAACGCCGCCGTTAATTGGCCAATCTCTATGTTGGTGGTTAGAAAAGGATGCTAGCCGCCCTCGAGATATAGCCGCTAGCGAGAAGCATCGTATGCGAAGGACACCTTCGGTATCTTCCCGACGAGGGCTGTTTATAAATTTGAAAAACCTTGCTTGACTAAGTATTGAAATCTGTGGCGGGACCACCAAGCTATCCGAACATATACTGTGAATAATGCATCGGCATCTGGTTATCGTCTTGCTAGACAAAGACTAGGGTCGGCGTGTGTGACAAGCCACGCGGCAGAGACCGTTGGACTGTTTACTATTGGGTGTCGGTACCGATATCTCTTCTTAAGGAGAACTATGTAATTCTATACTTCCGTTAGACAAAACGTCTGTCCCGTGACCGCGGCTATATTCGGCGACTGGTTGTCGCCTTGAACCCAAGCTCATTATCGCAACTACAATCGGTTTAACTCACAATGATTTATAACGACTAAAGATTTATGAAGATCGCTTTAATTTAAAAGATTTATAAACGCTAAAAGTTTACACAGACAGTGCTTGACATTTTTCTAACGAATTCCAAAGGAGAGGGCCCGGTATCCTTTCATCTCCGACATGTATATATCATGCGATGTACAAAATATTCAGCAAAAAAGAAAACTTTTATGGATATTTTAAATGTACCCTATCAAATTGGTTGTAATATTCTATTAATTTGTATGATTCGCTGCTTTGCATAACGGCATAGACAGATATTATCAGTCCTGCTCGGGCAACCGAGGAGAACGGATGTGCGTAAGCAAACGTGTGCTCCAGCCAAGTGATACAGAATAGTGTTAAGAATAGTGAAAGTGCCAAACAATGCAGTAGCAGATAACAACAATTAAGATTGCAACCAAAGGTGAAAAATATTTATAAATGGGTCGTTAGATTTACCAGGCTTGAAACAACAACAGCAAAATAGTAACAATCAAAACGATATGGAAACAGAAGAAATGGAAGAGCAGTAGAGACAGGAGGAGTGCAGACACGACAACGAAAGGAGTTACCAGGACGAAAACTGGAAACTAGCAAAGACAAGCAAAAAACGTAAAATAATTCCAGGCACAAGTGCTGCAGGAAACCCAGACGCAGAAAAGCAGCGATGGCTGCAAGAATTACCTTTAAGAAACTCCTTTAGCTCATTAACGGAAGAAATCGACAATGACCCGACAAGTAAATCCACAACCAAATCAACTTACATATCAAAACCACCACCAATATTTGTTGAGGCCCAAATAATAGGCCCGCTTATAGATCTACTAAACAATACAGTCGGGAAGGATAACTACACTATAAAACAAACAAAATTAGAACAAGTAAAAATTCAAACAAACACCCCCAAAGTTTATAGGAAAGTGATAAAAGAACTAAAGGGAAAAAATGCTATATACCACACGCACCAGCTCAAAACGGAAAGGAGTTACAAAATAGTTATAAGAGGATTACATCCAAAAACTAACACAAAAAAATTAAGCGACGAATTAGCAAAAATTGGCCATCAAACAAGACAATAAACAATATGACAAGATACGACACGAAGCAACCATTACCATTATTCTTAATAGAACTCGAACCCAGATCCAATAACAAGGAAATTTACGAAATAAAAAAGATACTAAATACAATTGTAACAGTAGAACCACCACGATACAAAAAAGATATACCACAATGCATGCGGTGCCAACAATACGGTCACACAAAAAATTATTGTAACAGAAGCCCGGCATGTGTTAAATGTGCAAAAAATCACCTAACAATACACTGCCCACACACAGGAAAAATAGAAAAAGTTAGATGCTATAATTGTAACGGAAACCACCCAGCCAGCTATAAAGGATGCGAAATCAGGAAACAATTACAACGTAAACTGTTTCCACCACTTCGCAACAGAACATTCAATAACTACCAACCACAACAAAGTATAACGGAAAATAAAACGACATTGAAAGCACAATATGCACCGAGCGCTATAAACAGAAACATAGATCCCCAAAGTAACCGAAGCTACGCACAAGTAACCAAAAACATTAGCCAAACAACGCTTACAAACAATCAAAACCAAAGCAATAACACCGAAGACGTTACAGAAATCAAAGAAATGCTGGGAAAAATGATAAGTGAGCTAAACGCAGTATTAAGACAACAAGTACAACAAACAACAGTCATGTTGCAACTACTCACAAACATGCTAAGTAAAAAATAGAGATGGACAAGTTGAAAATAGTAGCCTGGAATTCCAATGGCTTGCAACAGCGAGTCCACGAAATTAAAACATTTTTGTATAAAAACAATATTGATATACTACTTGTCTCAGAAACACATTTCACTCTAAAAAGTTACATGAAAATTCCGTACTACACCATCTACGACACCAAACATCCCTCAGGTAAAGCACATGGAGGAACCGCAGTAATAATAAAAAAATGACATCAAGCATCACCTACATAGTCAAACAAATCAAGAACACTTACAAGCAACAACCACTGTCACAATACAAACCAATGACAATTACTTCCAGATATCAGCAGTATACGTACCACCGAGACACAAAATGATACTAAAAAAATGGGAAGAGTACTTTCAAACCTTAGGCGACAAATACATAGCGGCGGGAGACTTTAACGCAAAGCACACATTATGGGGTTCGAGAATTAATACGCCGAGAGGTAGGACATTAGAAAAATACATCAGAAGCAACAACCACAATGTACTATCTACAGGAAAACCAACGTACTGGCCGACAGACCTCAATAAAATACCTGACGTGTTGGATTTTGCAATAACAAAAGGACTAAATGTAAGCAAATTAAAAATAACAACCAGCCTTGAGCTTAACTCCGACCATACATCAATTATAATAGAATACACAAGCAAACCACTACTTTATAACAGGACAGATTCACTATGCAATAAGACCACCAATTGGCAATCTTTCAAAGAATTAATCGAAAACAAAATCAATTGCAATATCCCATTGAAAATCCCCGAACACATTGAGCAGGCAGTAGCAACTTTGACAGAAATAATACAGGAAGCAGCGCGGGCAACCACCACCTATGAATCAAATAGCAGGCAAACAAAAATTATTCCGCAGGACATCCTAGACAAAATCAGGGAAAAAAGAAAAGCGAAAGCAAAATAGCAAAAACAAAGAACACGAGAAAACAAGAAAAACCTAAATAAACTTGCAAAGGAATTAAAAAATAAAATAAGGGAACATACCAATACCAACTACTCCCTATAGAAAGTCACTAACAAAGCGAAGAAAACAATAAAATCAATCCCAGCAATCAGAAAAATAGACAACACATGGGCCAGAAGCAACAAAGAGCAGGCAGAAGAATTCTCAAAGCACCTACAAAATATATTCTAGCCGTACGAAATTAATAACAGCATCCCCGGATGCCAAACAAATGAAGAAGTTGAAAATGCCAGCAATTAAGTTACAAACTTAATTAAGGCAACAAAGTCAAGTAAAGCACCAGGATTTGACTTGATCAATCGAAAAATCTTAAAAAACCTTCCCCCAAAGGCAATAAGACTAACAACAATAATATTCAACGCAATTCTAAGAATACAATACTTTCCTACACTATGGAAAATAGCACAGATCGTAATGTTACCCAAACCAAACAAAAACCCACACCTAACTGCATCTTACAGGCCAATATCATTACTACCTGCGTTCTCCAAACTGCTGGAAAAAGTAATATATAACCGCCTAAAACCAATAATAGAAAAAGAAAAACAAATACCAGACCATCAATTTGGATTCAGAAACAAACATTCCACAATAGAACAAATGCACAGACTTGTGAATGAAATCTTACAGGCACTGGAAACAAAACAATACTGCACGGCACTCTTTATGGACATCGAAAAAGCATTCGACAAAGTTAACCACGAAAAGCTCCTTCAAACAATCAAAAAGCAATTCCCAACACAAATCTTCAAATTACTCAGATCTTACCTAAACAATAGAACCTTTATAGTAAAAATAAAGGATGCATATTCAGAAATCAGGAATATCAAGGCAGGAGTACCGCAAGGAAGCGTACTAGGACCAATACTATACACATTATACACGGCAGACATACCAACAACTGTTAACAGCAAAATACTAACATTCGTGGACGATACGGCCATAGTAGTGAGACACACAAATCCAGAAACAGCAGTAGCACTACTACAAGAACACATTACAAAAATAGAAAAGTGGCTACAAAGAAAACAAATAAAAGCGAACACCAGTAAGTGCAACACCTTACATGGAAGCATCACATAAAATCAATAATAAACAGAATACGTGAAATAAGGAAAAAGATGTACTGGTTAACCAATAGAAAATCTAAATTAAGCACAACGAATAAACTAAATATATACAAAACGATAATCAAACCACTCTGGACATAGGGAGTTCCACTATGGGGGACAGCAGCAATGAGTCACATAAATAAAATAGAGACAGAACAAGCAAAAATTTTAAGAACAATAGTTAACGCTCCATGGTACGTCAAAAATGAGGATATTCGAAAAGATCTAAAAATTCCAACAGTTAAAGAGGAAATCGCTAGATACGCAAAAAAATACAAAGAAAGACTTGCAACACACCCAAACCAGCTTGTAGCTGAAATAAATGAAACTCTAATAGAAAGAAGACTGAAGAAGAAGCATCCCGCAGACCTCACAACAGAAATACAATAAACAACCTGGAAGATGGAACCCCGCTGAGGGTAACCATCCACATGCTATATTTTTCAAGTTATAACATTTTACCAAATGTCCTTCTGGATAAATTGTAAAATTCAAATAAATAAATAAATAAAAAAACCTTGAATTATGCATGATGACGATTAGTTGCTATGTTGACACAAAAAATTTTGTAGGTGTTAGAAAATGCAATGAAACCATGTTCATAATTACATTTAACCTACTTGTGTATATAAAATGTCGAAATTAATACAAAATATTATAAAAAATATAAATATTCGAAATATATTTATTCTTTTAAATCCCTGCAGTTTTTTGGGTATATGTATCAACAAATCCTTCTGTTTTCAATTTCATGAACATATTTTTATTAACAATAATACTAAGCCATAGTTATATTTATTATCGACAAATTACATAGACTATCTCTCATCGTTCTAATCGTTTTATAAGTTCAAGTTCGCCTTTAAAAAAGAAATATACGATTAGTATAATTCTACAAGAAATAGCTCTGTAATCGATATTAAAAAAAAGAAAATGTCAGTCAAAATATTAATTTCCACTAAACAAAAAACGATATGTGATGGCAACTATTTCTATGGCACGATTAAAAATGTCAAATGAATTTTCAACGACGTAACCACAAATTTTTAGACAAAAATTCCGTAAAAATGTGAAATGCTGTAAAAAATAAAAATTTTATGTACGTATACAGATGCAGAAAATCTGAGAACTGTGTTTAATGCCTCCTTAAACAATTTGTATTCAATATATAGTAAGTCATTTATTTATTTATTAACAAAACTTACGCTGTAACTTACATGCATGTATATTGTACATTATTTAGGTCTACAAGATATGTACTTGAATTATGAAAATAAGTGAGTCAATAATAAAAATTACAGTTATCAAATATCAAAGTACGAAAGTATCAAATACAGATTCAATATACAAATTAAATTATAGTTATATGTATATGACCAGACCGTGATTATCTAAACTAATTATGATACACGCTATTCGGATAATCGAATAACTTTGTTCTTATATAGGAAAATATAATTTATTTTCATCTATTGTATAAGTATTGCTATTAAACAAGAATAAAAGCTATTGCAGAAAGCAAAAGAGACAAGAAGTAAGGACAGAGGTAGATGTTGATAATAATTATAATTTATAAAATTTGTAAACCAAATTCTATTCAATGATAATTCAAGGCCGCTAGGCTGAAATGAAACTATCTATCGATACAAAATCAAAAGCTTTTGAGTAGAAACGTAGCAGTTTCTATTCTTGTTTTTCAATCTATCTTACAAAGGGTCATTTGCAAATTTTTCATTAATCAATATTTCGTTAATTCTTCTACTTGACTATGTAAACAAAATCTACATAGAGGTATTTTTACATCACTTTCAGCACCGTCGATTCAAACGAGCAAAACTCGGCCAGTGAATATAACTCTGACGTAACTGGATCGCGATCAACACACCGACTCGAAAATTTTAGTTAAAATTAATCGAAGCGAACATTTCGGTTTCATTTACATGGTAGGCAGACGAGAATCTAACAATGATGGACGCATATCTTGACAATTGTCTATCGATCGAGGTAAATAATGATAACACGTTCAAAGAGAAGACGAGAATAGCGCAAGTCGCAGCTACCACAATATGTAAAATGAATAGCATAATGAAGCAGATGAGAAACTGGCGGGACGACCGTATGAAATTACGATCCAACATTTGGCGGTTAAAGCTAGCTTTACGAGTCGCTGCAAGAGACACGGATGACACTTTGCACGCTGTCCGATTGATCGAACATCAAAGAGCAGAAATCAAACGGCTAGAGACGGTGAATAAAGATTTGAAGAAAGAAATCGCTGATATTAAATCTGCTCTGTTAAATGGAGACTACGTTACGCGGGAAACCGCTTGGAAATCCGATGACAAGCTCGTGGAAGTTAAACAGGAGTACTTAGTCGAGAGAGAACGTTTAAACAACGAGATTCAATATCTGAGAAATCGGTTGAACGAGGTGGAAGAGGGTCACGAACACAGTTCGGAAGTGGAACATTTAAAATGCAAGCTGAAACACTTCATGATGGTCGACTACACTATGGAAATTATATTCACCGATATAGTTAACAAAGTCGCTGAGACAATAGCGAATCTATCCGAGGAACTAGTGAATGTAAACGATCGTTTGCACAAGTCGCAAATGAAAAACGATAATTTGTACGTCGAGATCGATAAACTGAAAGCAGTGATAAGATACAGAAATGGTAATCTCACGGATTATCGGAGGAGAATTGTTGAGCTGGATAATCTAACGAAACGTTTGAAGACAGAATTAAATAGATTCAAAGTTAATGACGGCAATAATTCTTGGAACATTGACTCGAATAATCAGAGTAATCTTAATAATATCGAACGACTGGCAAAAGATTTAAGAAACAAACTAAAAAACGACCATGAGGCACTGCTTGCTGGTGGCGATCCGGATTGCTTAAAATATATACAGAAAATCATCGAATTGAGCGTTAATTTAAAGCAACTGCACATCGGATTTGCAAAATCCAGCGACCAACTTAATCTATTACCTCTAGGCAAAGTAATGAAATCTAACGAGTATTTGAAACAACTTGCTACATTGAATTCGACTTTAAAGGAAATCGACGTGGAAATTGATAAGTTAAAGAATAATCATATAAAGAACCATTGTAGAATTGGCAGCAGCGATGGTCTAGAATACTTAATTAAAATAGAAGAACTCGAGACGATCATCGAGAAGACACGGTCGACCATGAATGGACTGAATCGTCGTGCGGCAGGAAATTCAAACGAATCGAAAGACCTTGAAGAATTGGAAAATTTCGTCGGTAGAGTGTGTCACGAGATTAAGCAGTTAGAAGTGATCGTCGTATCCAGCGATCGTCTAAGTACATTCAAGAGAATCGATCAGTTGGAGGGCTTGATCGTTCGATTAAAGTCGAAACTGAATGAGAAAGACGCCCATATAAACGTTCTTGGTCAGGAATTGTTCGGTATTGAAAATTTGTTGGAACAAAAAAGAAAAAAATTGGAGCATACACAAAAAAAGATCATCATGCTAATGGAAGAGAACAAAGTTTCGAAGTTGAGAATGAAGATGATGGAGGAGAAAGCGTTGGAACTCCAGCGTGATCAGGAGGATTCGAGAAAGGAGCTGGTACAGCTACAAAAGGTGAAACGCGAAACGAGCTTAACGAGAAAAAAATTACAAAATCTTCAGAGCGATAAGGAAAGATTGTTAAAGGAAATGGGAAAAATTCGTGACGCCCTACAAAAGAAAAGCGAGGAAGCAAGGAGCGTTCTTATCGAAAGAAACACGATGGAGAAAGCATTAAACGCCAAGATCACGGACTTGACACGAAACCTTCAGATTACTTTGAAGGAAAATAAAAAATTAAAAGAAAATGAAAATGCAAAGCGTTCGGAAGAAGCGATGGAGAGAATGAACGCTGAATTACAACAACTGAAGATGGACTTAGCAATTTCGAATGAGAATTTCAATAATGCGAATCGCGAAATTACCGATCTGAAAATTAAATTGCACCATTTTTCCGATGCTAAAATAAGACTGGAAACGAACATTTTTCATTTAGAGTCAAAAAAAGAGGTGCTCGTGTATCAACTAGGCGCAGAAAAAGCTAGCGCCGATGAACGACTGAAAGATTTCACCAATTTAAAATCCGATTACAACGAATTAGACATCAAAAGGGCGAATCTCGAGAAAGAAAAGGAACAATTAAACGCGAATTTGACGAATATAAAGATCGAAAAGGAGCTATTAGAAAAATCCGTAAATCACGTTTGCACCAAATGTACCATGCTTGAGGACAAGATTGATAAGTATAAATATGAACGCGACAGTCTACTCGAAGAAATCGGAAACTTTAGAACGAGCAACGAACATTTAAGTAACAAATTGGAAGTTGCGCAAACAGAATCGAACAGGACTGGGGACAAAATAAAACGACTAGAATTTGAAAACTCGAAACTGAGCGATGATTTAAACGAATTAACTTTAAAGAAAATTAGCTTCGAAGACCGCGTGCAAACCCTTCTGTTAGAAAAGAATCAACTTGCAACACGTATTAACGAACTAGACAAGAACAATGTCACACTAAACAACCTATTGAACCAAGTTAAAACGGTGAATGGACAACATTCTACTGTCGAATTAAACAAATTAAAAGCGGATTATAATAGAATGAGATCGGAAAACATGACTCTACAAATTACTCTCGATGAGGTAAGACAAAACAACGAAACGTTGAAGAAAGCAACCGAGGAACTGAACTTGAGACTGAATGAAATTCACAGCGAATATAAAGTATTGGAGAACCAACTACAAATTTTAGAGGTGATGAACTCCACATTGAAAAAAGAAAAACAATTGTTGGAACAGGAGTATACGACCAGTTTACGATCCAAAATCTCCAATATAGGAAAAAAGGAAACAGTGGCGTATAGCGAGTCGATTTTTAGCCAACAAAATGAACAAATCGTGGGGCGTGTAACGAGAAAAGCTGTCAATAGCAAATCTGGTAAACGCTTGAATGACAAAATAAAATTAATGGAAGCAAAAGAAAAGCTAAAGAAAGTGATTGTAGAAAACGAATCGTTACGATTCGAGGTATTAAACTTGAGGAGTCAGAACTTTGAAGTTAAAATGCAATTGGCTTGCACGAAGGATGAGCTTCGAAAGCAGAAGACTGAATTAGTAGAGAACGAAACGAATGGAATCATGTTTAAACCTATCTCGAACAAACTAGAAATCGTGAATCTTTATTATAAAGAGATCGATAGTTACTTGAGTCATGATATGAATAATGTAAGTGCAGTAACACGTATCGGTCAGTCAAGTATATGCCCTTACAACAGGTCGACAACGGAACAAGCCAGAACGCAAATCGAGAAATTAATGGAAATTGCGAACAATCTAAAAGTGCAAAACATTGCCCTAAAAATGGAGATAAATTCTCTAAGATGCAGCTTGGTTGTTAATTTCACGAAAGACGAGAAAAGGAAGGAAGAGCTGCGAATCGCGACTGAAGAAATTCAAGCATTGAAAACTGAATTGACGACACTGAGGGACGAAAAAGAGTCTTTACGGGTTCGGCTGGATACAGCTAATTCGAAATTGGAACGGTTAGAATCTGAGAAAGTTGCTTTGAAAAATGAGCTATGTGCCTTAAGGAAAATCAATTCCGGTCTCAAACACAAAACAAGCGAATTATACTGCGCTTATCAAAAGTTGAAAGAGAAGAGTGTAGAATTTGAGAACTGTATCATGAGAGCGATTAATAAAATAAAGAAATATACGATGAATGCGGATAATCTGGACAATCCAAGTGATTTGAAGGATCTTCTAAAAAAGTACATCTCGAGCGAAGAAATTTTATATTCAATCGAACAGAGAATAAACATAGAAGATACATACAAAAATTTTTAGATGATGTAATTCGATAAAATTATTTCGTTAGTTATAATGAAATAAATTGATAAAATATGTACGTAACTACGTATAAAGAAGACAAATTGTAATATAGAGCCTATTTTTATTTTTAGACAGTTTCTCTATAACAAGTGAGCTAATTAAGTTAAATATGTATTTTAATATAATATTTGTAAGAGAAATTTGGTTCAATCCTGAAAGAACAGCATTTTATTTACTGCCACGTTAGGGCTCGCTTAAGGTTAGTTTAGTATAGTTTGGGAAGCTGTCGAGATGGTATCGCAGATGAAGTACCTAGGTCTCATCATAGACAGCCAGTGGACGTTCGGGCCGCACTTTGACTCCCTAATCCCGAAGGTGTCGACGGTGGCCAACGCTTTGTGCGGTCTGCTGCCGAACATCGGCGGGGCGGGAGTTGCGATCCGCCGACTATACGAATGTGTCGTTCGGTCCCAAACGTTCTACGGTATGGACAGACGATCTAATGGCGAGTCGCCGCAGCATTCTGCTCTTAATACGTTGACTGCCACGAAGTCGGCAGCAAAGTTTCTGGTCAAGCCGCGTAACCCATATTCGGGTGTCGCTTATTTGACTATTTGCGAAGGATCGTCGTAGGTATTTGAAAAGATATTCCATAATAATAAAACTGTTGAATTGTTATAAAAGTAATACGAAAATGGTTTACTTAAAAAATTATTTAGAATGTAAAACTTTAAAGCATTCTATACGTAGCTGTGATTGGTCAAGACAATCTGGACAATAAGTTGTTGTTTTCTTCAAATTCTTTTGTGTCTTTGTTCGGTCCATTCGACGTCTTTCATTTGCATGAGATGATGGATCGTGATAGTGAGAGGAAGAAACACTTGAGTATATTTAACAAAGAAATTTATTACGATACAATCAAGGTGTGCACTTAGCGTAGGACTCGCGATTATTAAATTCGCGATTCGCGGTATTACTAGTAACGGTTCACGATTCGCGATTACAAGTTCGACTTCTGGTCGACGCGTTTTGATGCGCGATATAAGGTCGGGTGATGATTGCCTAAGATGCCAAGGAACTCTGAACAATTATTATGAACTGCCAATGATTGCTTCAGACGGATATGTAACGACTGACTTTCGGTCACGATGATGCCGCAAAGGAAAACTATGTTGGTGTGTGTCTTAGGATGCGAGATCATCAGATTCGTTACGGAAAACCTTGGTTCGGAAAGTGAGGGAAATGGACGCCGTTGTTAATTGGCCAAATAAATCCTAGGATTTATTGCAAGTCCTTAGGCTAGCTGAAAATATTCCGTGAAGATATATCGACATCTGCCAATCATCTTATCCGAAGAATAGGATCTTTGTGTAGCGAGCCACGGGACAGAAACCGTTGGCAAGTTTACTGTCGAGTGCCGCTATATGCCTAACATATTTTATTTGTATGGGCGTCTAATGCTTGTTCCGGAATCATATTTCCGAACGGCGATATTATGCTGACTTCGTCGAGGACAAGGATTTTTTATATTTTCAGACAACCCTAATAATTGTCTAAATATTCTAATATTTACATCTTTCCTTGTTTCAATTTTGTAAACAGTCAAAGCGTTTACAACAGAAATTCCCAGAAAGAGTTGAACGCCAAGTTTTCTGTACCATTTGATTCCTTTTCTAATTGTGATGGCATAAAAAACCATTTGGTCGGAATAATCTATACCACACTTTCCTTCATTATATTCAACAGCAGTTAGTGATTTTAATATTGCGAACAAACAAAACGAGAGATCATTCTTGCGACCACCGCTTGAGCGACTCGCATTACTAAAATATCGATGGGAGCACCTAGCAGAGAACGCTTGGTACTACTGCACGCGTGGCCTCACGGAGATTTCTTTGAAAACACGCGTGGCAGTCAACGTGATAAGGCAGCTGCACAGAGTGCAGCAAGACTGCCATCAGAATCGTCAGGGGATACCGAACGGTGTCTCACGCGTCGGCGGCTGTACTGGCCGCGTCTCCTCCGTGGGAGCTCCAGGCGTTGGCACTTAGGCGGAAATATAGCCGCCTGAGAGCGCCGGGCCTGACGCGGCCAAACAGGCGGCCCGAGACATTCGGGGAACCGCCGAGGAAGAGGCGTGTGACCGATGGCGGTCTCAGCTGATCAGAGAGGAAAGCGAACATCGAAGTGTGGAGGCGGTCCTCCCTAACTGGGAAGCTTGGAGGAGTGGCGGTGACCTCCCGTTGACTTACAGGATGACTCAGATCCTCACGGGATACGGCGGGTTCGGCAAATACCTGATGAAGATCAGGCGTGGGCGACGGAAATCTGTCACCACTGTGGAGAGGACAGGGACACGGCACAGCACACGTTGGAATTTTGTCCGGCGTGAGAGCTACCCCGCTACACCCTACGTCTCGTAATAGGCGAGATATTATCCCCATCGGCCACCGTGCAGGCGAAGGTGAGCGGGCAACAGGAGTACGAGGCTGTCCGGTTCTATTGCGAGCAAGTTATGCTGGTAAAGAAGCGGGCAGAAAGGAAGAGAGAGAGAGAGAGAGAGAGAGAGAAAAGCTCTCGCCCTTGTAGAATAATGCATCTATGTAGAGTAACTCGGACGACAATTAGCAAGTAATAGGAGCAACGACCTCTCCTAACGCCACAGTTAATCAGTTAGGTAGTTTAAAGGATTGGCTCAGCGAGAATTTGCGGGGAGTGCACCGGCAGTAATTCGCAAGAGGTCCCGGGGCACTCCCGTCAAAAGCGTAGGTAGGCCATCGTGGAGTTTTAGTGTCTTCCCCAGAATGCAGCGGAGTGTCCATGAGGATTTTTCCACGTATAAAAAAAGAAGGTTAGGGTTAGTTTAAGGTATTTGTTACCATTATAAGCGGCCTATATCGGACACGTCATTGAAAGCGTTATCAATACTTGCTAATTACAAACAGATTATTGTACACGCTTCTTTTGTACCTCTCATCTAACATATTCGTTCATTGCTCATTCCTTTTTCATATTGTTTTAATTTAATATCCGTTTATTCTTTTTCCATATTTAAAGAGTACAAATAAAACGAAAAAAGGAAATTTACCATTGCATTTAGAAATTGATTTTACACCGATTGTTACATCGCGTGAGATAGTCCGTGCGACGTCCCTCATGATTAGGCCACCAAGGTCCACATATCGCTTCACTGACCCGCAATAAACCTAAGGAACTACCATAAACCGAATCTTTTTAGCTTAATCTCTATTCATATAAATATTTTCGCTCTATGGATGGTCCTTAAAACAATCCTTAGGTTTATTGCACGCTCTTGTAACTTACGGAGAAAGCAGATGTTTGTCTAACAAAATAGCAGGTTTTTCCCATTAACAAGGACATCCATGAGTCACATCTGCAGGAGACTTTCTCCTCATATTTTCATTTATTAACATTGGCTATAACCAATGGGTATCGCGGATCGTTACCCTCACTTTCCTACCGAAAAGTGTGGACACCGAATCCGCGTCTTTAGTTCAAAAAGGCACACCCACACCGAGCTTTCCTCCGTAATTGTACGAGACGGGACTCTACTGTTCTTCCAATCTTCGGGTAGTCAACTCAAGTGTCTAAATCATAGAGCAGTCATCTACTGTTCTTTCATTCTCGGCGCAGTCATCTACTATTACTACACATTTAGATCAGTCAAATCTATTGTTCTTTCAATCGCGACGTAGTCATCTATTATTGCTGCAAACTTAGTCCTCACTACGGTCTATGCGACATTAATCCAATTTACTCTATGCTTAAATGACTCAACTATCAAGTACATAACTATTAATCGTTTATATGAAATATCTTTTCCGATACGGCGCAATATTAATTGTAATGAGTTATGAAAATATAAATATTATAGAACTGTAGATTACAGTTTTATTTCACAACAAACACCCCTATTATCCCACAAGAAATAAAGGGATTGACCTGTTCGTGGTGTCGATTGTTATAATCGTAACGGGAATTTACAACTCCTGTTGACGCACTTCATCATGATCGCGTCTCCGCGCGACTGGACCAAAATACACCAATAGATCTGACATTACATAATATGTATATAATATCAGAGAGGATTTCCTCTCTGATAATACATATGTCGGAGAGGCATTAAGATTAGGGTTAGGGGTGTGTAACGAATATTCTCTGGAATTAGCCACTGAGGTTACGTAATAGAGAAAGTATCTACTTGTACGGATATGATCATTACAGAATTTGACAAGTAGCCATGGTAACTAGATACTCGAGATGCTAATGACAATGATCCTAAGTTCGATAACGAATCCGCGGTCAACGGGACAACGAATATACCCCCTTTAAAAGTCTAAGTCAAACTCCGTGAAATATCCACCGATCGCAAAGACGCCGTCCCACTCGCGGACGAGATCATACAAGAATGTGTCTCTCCGTCATCGTGATGCTGCAGAGGTAAATTATGACGGGGTGTGTCTCAGGGCACGAGATCATCGGATTCGTCGAGGACAACCCTCACCCAGAAAGTGAGGCAAATGGACGTTGCTGTTAATTGGTTAATCTCTATGTTGATGGTTAGAAAAGGATGCTAGCCGCCCTTGAGAGAAAGTTGGTAACGGAAAGCGTCGTTCGTGAGGAAAAACAGATTTCCCATATCTTCCCGTAGCGGGTGATAGATTTGGGGACTGTTAGGATAAAGACTGTTTGTTCCTTTGGAGGACCTTAGTTAACTAAATGTCCTGTGAAGATGCATCGACATCTGGCAATCGTCTTGCCCGAAGCATAGGGTCTGCATGTGGCAAGCCACGGGGCAGAAGCCGTTAGAATGCTCACTGTGGAGCATTGGTACTACTATCCTTTCTTAAGGAGAGCTATGTAATTCTATACTTCCATTAGACAAAATATCCATCCCGTGACCGCGGCTATCCTCGGCATATTGTCTGGCGCCGCGAACTCAAGCTCATTGTCTCGGCTTTTCCTAAGAATTCCAACGGGGAAGCCCGATGTCTTTTCATCTCCGACACATATATAGATAGAAATGGAAAGAAGTCCTCTGAAAGGAATGCGAATCTGATTGGTTGTTTTTGACAAACTCAATACAATCGTAAAGTTAAACATGCGTATTGGCCAAAAGTATCGCATATACAAACAAAACAAGGCACTAACGCGTAACGATGAGTGATATGGGGCCGTATGTAAGTAAGTACATACTTACCTCCCTTACCGCTCTGCCGCCACGGTGGACTTCTTCCCATTTTCGTGTTGTACAATCTATGTATACATGTATTATATAAATATGTACTTACATACTTACATACTTACATACTTACATACAACAAGGCACTTTGTGTCTCACGTTCTGAAATACCAACCTCGATTCCTTTCTTAACCCCTCTGCGATTTGCTACACTGAATATAGGAATTATCTAATACTATATTAAATGGACAACATCGCATGTGACATAAAAATAGTGAAGGGGTCAGGTAACTCTCAAAACAAGTCGTGGGTCATGAAAAAGCGTTGCATCGATTGCATGTCACGTCTATTTTGCACCTCGTCTGCGATATAATGCTGAAAAGAGTGTAATTTCAAAAACATTTATGAAAAGTTAGTAAAGCATAAAATAGTCTAAAATTTCATACAGTGATTCATAAATAGCTATACATATTTTAACTACATCTTGATATAAAATTCAAAAGTGAAGTCCATACTTCTGGAATATTAAACCAAATAAAAATTCAGCACTATCTTGAAGTCACAGATTGGAAATAAAAGTATTTCGACTTTACCTATAAATCACTTCATGTTTAATCAAATCTTCTAATATTAACACTAATACAATTTTCTGCAAGCAAAATTATTTTCTATTATTAACAATATAACATATATAAATACTAATATTTAAAATCACTTTGATTCATTAATACATATATCTTTCCAAATCATAAAATCCAGTTGAAATTCAAACAATATCTTATTATTTGTTTTGAAGACTTGTATCTTTGTATCTGTTTCTCTGTAATATTGAAATATATATCTTATGAGCATCATATGAATCATCATATCATAATCATATGAATGGCTTTCATATTATTGCTCATAAGATGTGTATTTCAATATTGTAGTAGGTTTTAAGAAGTAATGATTAATACCTACATAATTATAAAACTGTGGTCTGTTTACTAGTAATTGTTCTTTGTTTATAGCTTTTGTTTCATTTAAAAAATAAGATAAATTATCTTGTGTTTTTATGTTTGTACCACTACATTGAACATCATCAAAGAGCATTACTGTCTGTTCTTTTTCACGTGGAGTTATAGTTACTACATTGGTAGAAATATCTACACTTTTGTCTCCTCTCTACACTTCAAGCGATGTTTCAGAATTATAGAATGGCTATAAAGTATAAACAAGCAAGCATAGACATTGATCAGAATACTCAGAAGTATTAGTTTGACTTAACATTTGATATCAACAAAGAATTAAGCTGAACATTGCCTATACAGAAGAAATGTTAATAAATAAGTTAATATACAGTAATAATACAAATTATAACTTACAATCAATGAGAAATGCATCATGTTACTGCTTTTCAATATTTACTTTATAGCGATTCACTTTAAATACTAAAGTGAAAATTCATATTGATAAATTATATGTACTGAATTTTAAGGTCTCTAACTATCCAACATTTTAGGATTATACCTCTAACATTTATTTAATGCCAACTCCAAGGTCATTGCATAGAAAAAATATACTATGGATGCAATAATTATAAACGCAATAATTTATAAATATTCTTTTATTGACTAATATACACACAAAGCAAACATATAAATAAAAATTTCTCTCCCAAAGCTTTATCTTTCAACTGACTCTATAGGTATTACATTGCAACCCAAAAGACCATTACCAATCCAAGGACGTGGAATTAAAGTCAGGGCTACAATGTTAGGTCCACGTTTGATTTTTATATTTACTGTCTTATATCTGCTATTTTGTACCAAAGTTCCAATATCTTTTAACGATTTAAAATTCCGACAATCGATGGAACCAAATTCTAAGATGAGATCATCAACTTGGATTCCCTATATAATTTAACATTTGTAAATCACAGTTCCATGAGTTTAGAAACATTATGGAAATCTAAAATAAATTTTTTACCGCTATTTCTGCTGGAGAACCTGGGGATACTAAATTCACTTTCAAGAAAGGATCCAATTGTGCATTATCTTGAGCAATAGTTGTAGTTGCAAGAGAATTTTCTGCTTGATCTCCTGCTAGGGCATGTAGTTCATGCAAACCTTCTTCTATTTTCTTCATCAATGTTTTATGATCATTTCTGAGACCTAATCACTTAATAATGTACTAATAAGTCCAAGTTAGTAGAATCTCATATGAGAAAATTGTGTAGTAATTAGACGCACATATTATCTTATGTCTCACATGTCTCACTTGGTAAACATCAATGTCATTTCGTGGATATCCCTCGCAGTCCACCAGAGGATCATCCATACCAACATGATTCTACAATTCATACATATGTATAAACATTCGGTCATTTCCTCGAAAATTTGACAGATCATTCTGTTATAAACTATATTATGTTTATTTTCAAAAACGTCATTAAAGAGATATTCTGTGCAAATTTAAAATATATCAACATATGTACATACAATATCTAAGATTTCTTTTAAAGCCTTCAAATCCGATTCAATTTTATCTTTGTCTTTCATAAGCTGAAGAACGTAATCCTTAGCTTCCTGTAACTCCATGTCGACCACCATTTTCACTAGACTGACGTACGCAGTAAATCATCAAGTATGTAACTTGAAAATGAAAACACGAAAAATCATTTTTAAATTCCGAATGTATTTTCAAGATTTCACTTTCATAAATTAAAAGCGAATATATAACAAATAAAATTCTTTTCTACATAATGAGTAGTACACATTTAGATATCGTAATTTGTAATTACTATATTTCTATATACATTTCGATATAATACTTCAATAATATTTTATAAGTTTTGTACATATTATACAATTAGACATCTGCAATATATTTATATATATATTTATATACATATATATTTATATATTTAAGACATCTGCAATTTTAAAAATAGGGCTTTCAAATATCGCGCTTCATAAACAACCGTTTGCTTTCCATTTGGAGTAATAGAAAACATATCTTGCATATCAAAAGGCTCTTCTACTACTGTTACCACATCCCTTCCGTAAACTAGAAATAAAAGTAATAATATTTTAGCAATTTTACGAAAATATTGTTAAATATATAAAAATGGAAAATACATACCTTCACAGTGTTCTAAAAATTGTATACACTCCTGGAGTGTAGTGTCTTTTAAAACTACTAATTGTTTAGCCAACTGTTCTAAAAGGGACAGAAAACATCTCTTCGCGTAAAACCAAGTATCTGTTCCTAACTTTTTATTGTAAGGTTCCAAACTTTTCATTACCCTAGATATACCAAATTCGTAATTTCCTTTTGAACAATATAAAGTTCCGATTACCAAATTCACAATACATAAATGAAATAATTTTTTATCTTGATCCTCTCGTGAAACAACTTGCTCTTCTTTTTCTATCTTTTTCATTAATCCTTCAGCTTCCGCATTTTGAGATGTCATGATATAACTTACACATAAATTAGCGAGTACTATAGCGCTCACATCTAAAATCTAAAAGTTTTATAATATTTAATAATTTCTATATATATATATAGATCGCACTATAAAAAGCTAAGTTTGAAACAACTAACATTATCATATCTTTTTCTAACAATTGGCTCATAAAATCCCGTTGCTTCTTTAAACTTATTTTCTTGCATAAAAAGGGTGTGAGCTACATTTAATTTCCATATATCATGTTCATTGCAAAATTCGACGCTTTTTCTAAAAATTTTTTCGACTTGCGTATAATTTCCAAGCTCCCAGTAAATTTTAGCCTGTGCCATTAAAACTGGAACATATCTTTCCAAGGCTTCCTCGTAATCATTAACAGCTTTTTTAACAGCGCTATCGTCATGATTTAATCGTGCTTCCTGAACTCTTTTTGTTGCTTTCCGCAATATTTCCATATGTTTGTTACCGAGATCGTCAAATTTGCGATATGCTTCTTCTGGTGAAGTTTGTTGTGTGATTAATGCGTCCAAAAAATCATATAAATACTGAGAAACAAATATTATTATAATTATAATAAAAATTTTCATATTATTTTTAATTTTCATAAATTTGTATTGAATACAAGAATATACTAATAACATTTTCATTTATCATTCTCTGCATTCTCAAATTCATTTTCTTGCTACAATCCTGCATTTAGCATTATGAATATGAGTAAACCTAACCTTTACATCAAGTTTGACTGATATTTATTTATTGTTGTTGCTTCTTGCCTAAATACGTTTACAGAAATGACTACGTGCAAATTAAATCAAATATTTATTGGAGAAGTTGCATCTGTACAAAATTATGGAGCTTTTATCAGAATTCCAGGTTGTTCCTTCCATGGACTGATACATAAATCACAGGTATTAGAAGAATATATTCGCAATCAATTAACTTATTTATATTCTGCAATACAATTAGTTTGTATTTTTGTAATTTTATATGTTTTCATAATTTCATTAGGTAAGCTCTGCTCATATCGATAATGTTGGAGAAGTTTTGCAAAAAGGAGAACGTATATGGTGTAAGGTTATTTATATTGGAGATGATGGCAAAATAGGACTATCTATGAAGTATGTAAATCAAGGAAATGGTACAGATTTAGATCCAAATGGAATACAGCTACAAAGAGATGTGCAAAAGAAAAAGCCTATAGAAAAACATGATCGTAGAATTATACACTTAGAAGCAATCCTTAACACTACATGTATGAAATGTGGAACTGCTGGTCATTTATCTAAAGACTGTTTTATGAGTCCTGATGGAAAAAGGTATGAATTGATCCCAGAAATTGAAGAAAACCAAGACGTTATACAAATACAAAGTGATATAAGTAAAAAAGACACAAGACATAAACAAAAGAAATTAAAAAAGAAAAAGAAAGCAAAAAAAATCAAACAAGATGCACTTGATAGTGATTCTGATGAAAAAGATATAATTAAAAAGAAAAAGAAGAAATATTCTAAAGATCAAAAGAAGAAAAAGAAGAAGCATGAGAGTTCTTGTAATGATAAAAATTCTAATGATAGTTTTTCTAGTCATGATGTGAAAGCTCATAAACGAAAGCATTTAGAAAATTCAGGAAAACATACTAAAAAGTGTAAACGTTCAAAAACTAAATATGCTAATGAATGAAAGCATAAAAACTAGAATGTAAATTTAATTTTCATGCTGATTTTGTATATTTTTAAATTATTAAAATATTTCTCTTGAAACATCTATTTTACAGTGTATCTAACAATATAATAATAAAAATCAGACTTACTGATGTTAAATATTTATAGGTCAAGTGTACATTTTCAGCAAGAACATCTGCTGCTAGATCATAATATTGGTATTTGCAATATAACAATAATAAGTTTGCAAAAGTTTCAGGTGGAAATGGATTTTGTTGTAGTAAAAACTGAAGTTTCTCAAATCCCTCACTTGGCTTTGTATCCATATTTATTAAAGCCTGATTATGCAAAGTGACAGCATCAAGTTCTTCCTCAGATCTAGGAGGCATATCTGTTAATGCTTCTTTTGCTGATTCATCTAAAAGCAGTAAATAAAGAGCATGAAATATTAAATACACTATGGAAACAAACTTAAAAAATTAAATTAAACTATGAAATGATTACAATTTTGCAATTGATATTCTATGGCTGCTTTCAAGTTAAATGCTTCTGTTAAAGCTGTTTCATGAAGTGTTAATGTATTTCCAACACTGCGTACTTCTATACCTTCTGTTGTCATACCCACTCCTAATTCTGGATGTTCCCTTATTCCTTGTTCTATAATATCACCTATCACATGCATAATATGTGTTAACATAAAATGTTATATTTTAAATATTTGCTTATGAACCTAATGATTTATAACAATATAAATGTTACCAATATGTTTTAATGATGCAGCATATTCTTTTAATTTAAAATAACAAAGTGCCACATTGTACGATAAATGAGGTTTGAAACCTACAATTTGCAATGCATTTACAAATTTTTTTAGAGCTTGTTCATACTGTTCCTCCTAAACAATAAAGTAGTATACATTATTATGTAAACAGAAATTTTACTTCCTTTGGTACTTTTTGTACCTTATATAGAAGACATCCTAAATTAATTTCTGTATCAACATCATCCATTGGACATTGATCTACAAGATTTTTCGCAGCGATAACATCTTCTTGCCCATATTTTATTGCTGCCTGTAGTTTCTTTACTTTAAATTCCAAATTGCTTTGATTAATGATATTGGAACATATTGTCCAAGCCTCTTGATACATACATGCTTGGTGTAAAGATTGAGCATGATACAACTTATATATACTTTCATTAGGACATAATTGAACTAATTTTTCATAACATTGTGCAGAAGCTATGAAATCTTGTGTATAAAAATAACAATGAGCAAGGAGAGACAAACAAGGCCTAGACTGTAAAATAAGTTATTAGCACAGAACATTGATATTGATAAAGAAATTGATATTTCAACATAGTCATACATACAATGGGGTGAAAATCTAGAAGAATAATCAAAACCTTTATTGTTTCTGAATATCGTTGCTCTTTAATCTGAAAAATTAATTTCTGTACTGTATTTCTTCGATATTTAAAAAAATCGCTTTTAAAATTGATCATTTGACTTTAATAGATATATACTATTTAAATATTAATTGTATACTTGTAATTAAAGGAACAAATTTTTGTTCTCTAAACTTTAAACACTGACTAAAGAAGTAATAGAATTTCTGACATGTGAGTGAATTATACCATTGAATAAATAGCTTTTGTGTATTCTCCATCTTTAATATGCACATTTGGTATAAAAGTAGTCATCTTTTTAGGATAATTTTTCTATACACAAAACATTGAATTGTTTCTAAACAATAAGGTTTTAATGATCTCACTATGTTACATGTAATGTGTGTATAGTATATAATGTTATGATACAAGAGGAATATCGTAACTATGGAAACAACTGCTTTTTTGTAAAAGAAATAAAATCTCATGTATTTAATAGTATGTATTTTAAAAATCAAAATATAAGAAACACTACTCAGTCACGACATGATATTTTAATAATAAATAAGTATCTACAGAGATTTGTTATTTGTAAAACATTTTCTTACATTTTGTATATATGTATTATATATTGAGTTTATATAATATTACAATAATCCTACTATGTACATTTATGTATCAAATTTTTATATATTCATTTCTTCCTAATTCAAGCTTAGCTAAAATTACATGAACAATAACGTATTTATTACTCATTTACATTTAATACAAATCCCTTTTTGTATTGAATAACAAACTTTTGTTCGTTAAAATATTTACATATGTATTACTCATAACATGATATGAGAACGGCTTAAAACTAGATGCATAATTAAAGTCAAAGATCGTTTCCGTAAATTTCAAAATGTAATGAATTTATATTCTTGATCGCAAAAACATGAGCATAAAGTAGCGCCCTCTTAAGGACAATGAACAGTCAAAATAGTAAATACATACTCCTATATCTAACTTTTAAATGAATTTTCAAAAAAGAAACTCAACGCAGAGTATATGTATATAAGACCACATACACACGTAGTAAGAACGCAAGAACTAAAGAACATTGAAAGCATCCGTGTTTCGATCGTCGTTTCACCAATAGCTCTTTTGCGGATCCGATAACATACATATATGTAGTATGTAAACCAACGACGATTCGTACGTACTATAAGCGGTATAAGCACTGCAGAGTCTCGATAGCGCACCAGTACTATACTCAGATTGAGTGCGTGTGTGACTTCCCTCGTTGGAGAAATGTCGTCGACACTCGTGGCCGCTAAATAAACGACGAAACATGTCCGGACCGATAGTCAGTCGTGCGCAGACACCCGGCGGTGATGTTCAAATTGGTATAACGGTAGGCTGTGTTATCTGTAACAGAACTGACAAGCTGCTAAGGTGTTCACGGTGCAAGGCCGTATTTTATTGCACCAAAGAACACCAGAGGCGGGATTGGAAACGTCACAAAGAATTTTGTACGACTCATTCCGTGGAATCGATCGTATCAAATACCGTTTCGGCTACTAGTCAAAATTCCACTTTGAAATCCGCTAAAAAGGAATCCTCCTTAAGAAACTGCCAGAATTTAACTACACCAGTGGTTTCTAACCTAAGCGAGAAGTCGGTGTTCGAAAGAACGCGAGGTTCGAACGCTGCTCCAGAAGTGCATAATAACGGGAAACATCTTGGCGGTACGTGAAACTTGATCTTGTTCCCACGTGCCTTTTTATAAAACTATTTCACGTTAGAATTGTAGAGTCGTGTAATCTTTTACTAGCTAATACTGTATTATATACTATAAAATATGTATGATTTTTTGTAAAATAAATACTACTTCTTTGTTTCATTTATTTTAATTAATAATTGTTGCATGATTTTGTTGTTTACAGGAACCAACAAACAGATAGAAAAGGTAAAAGGACAATCAAATCATAAAGATAGTCGAAATTCCAAGAGGAAATCCAATAACACTAAGACAAAAGGTACTTGTACTAACAGAGTGGATGGATGGACTTCTCCCATAACATATGAAGGAAGTTCTGAAGACACGATCTTAGGTGCCAGAACAGAATTGTTGAATCCTGCTCTAGAAGGTTCAAGAATCCTAAATAACTTACAGGACCATGAATTAGATATGCCTACACAACATCATAACGGTATGAAGAACTTTCCAGAGGTTCGTTTAACTCGTGAAGAAGAACTTTTACCACCTTTCCTCCATAAAAATAAAAATAATCTTGAAGAATTAATAGATGATATAAGCAGAAATGTGATTAGAGACATGGATGAATATGGTATGTGTGTGGTAGACAATTTTCTAGGAACCGAAAAAGGTCTTGCAGTGTTAAACGAAGTTTTAAATATGTACAGTGCTGGGTTATTTAAGGATGGACAATTGGTTTCTAATAAAGCAGGTGCAAATGACTTAAAGACAATTCGTGGTGATCAAATAACGTGGCTTGATGGAAAAGAAAAACAATGTCAAAACATTGGAATGCTCATATCTCAAGTTGATGCTGTCATTATGAGGGCAAATAAAATGTGCAACAATGGGAAAATGGGAAACTACACAATTAATGGAAGAACAAAGGTAAGCATAAAAATAGTCCCACATTTTATATATCATATAGTTTTGTTATCAGTACATACAACAAAAGTATACATTAACCTCATATTTATTTCAATCTTTAATTTATGTCTTGTGTTTAATATCCTTACTTTGTCAAAGTTTATGTTTATACTATTTGAATCATAAGTAAGCATTTCAAAATATATATTAATAATTAATAAGATATGTATTAATACTCCATTAATTGATATACTAATGCCTATTAATAATCTTATAGATATACAAACACATTGTTGTAAGTCTATATACATTTAAGTTTACTACATTTCTATAGTTTTGATAGAGTATTCCTTTTTATTTCTAAATCAATTTCAGAAGCATTGAATATGTTATTGTAAGGAAAATTTTTCTTTTATTCGTTTAATATGATAAATTTGTTTAATGTTTGATTATGCGTAAAATATTAATTCATCGAACGCATAATTGAATAGCTATTATAATTTGAAATAAACTTTGACAATAAAACTGTTTTCTTTTTTCTGAATACAATACACAATCACATACATATATTTTCAACAATTGAATATTTTGGTAGTTTAATATGTTTATACAAACTGCTTGTGTTTTATTCCAATATTGTAATCTTCTAACATAATTGTTATAATTTATGGTTTTTGTTAAACAGTTATATATTTTATTTATTATCATAAAAATTGTACAATATTTCTTATATGTGTAAAAAATAGCATTTAAGAAATTAAATTTATTACAATATTTACATATTTAAATTGTTAGATAACAATAGATTGAAAATGTTATTAATTCTAAGCAACTATCAGACTAAGTTCCACTCTATGTATATCATTACGGAGAACGAAAATTATACAAAACAATGAAAAGAGTAGTTTCTTGAATATCGTGAAAACAATGCAAATGCAAAAATATTAGTAACACTGGCTGGAAGAAATGATCTGTTGTATTGCACGATAGCCGTAACAATCGAATTATTCACTGAGATGCAAGCCATGCCACTTTTTCTGATTTGTTATAAAAATCTGATGAACGATATCGGTAACGGGGGGGGGGGGGGTTCATTCTATGTATCATATCAGTGAAAAAGCAATTCTTTTACGTCCCTTGAAGTATCGGTTTAATTTTGTGAAAGGCTAAAAAAAGAGAGGGAAGAAGCGACGGTAGACAGAGAAGGTCAGGATCCCTAAATTGCAGTGATCTTTCGGGTAGCTCGTGCGCTAAACAGAGAACCGAAACGAGAGTAGCAAATCACGAAGTGCAGTCGGTCACGTACGCCGTACGGCTGACTCGTTTATACAATTATGCAGTTGTCTCTTTTTCCCTGTCTTTCACTGACTCTTTCTTTCGTCTCTTATGCAAGAAAGTGGGCAGTGTGTATACATTTTTCTCGATTACGCATCCTGTCTCCCGTAAGGCCGTAAACAGAATCTAAACCGCGGGCGAATGAGTGGAACGATACGAGGTGTTATGTAGACCGACCTAAATAATAGTATCAATGAACAGTTGGGACTTAGAAGTGTAGTTTTCTCAAATAGATACTTTATTCGTATGATATATACTACATTTGGTTCATATGTTCGTGTACATTTGATTATTTTCCAGACAATCAGTACAAAATTGTTCATCCGAAGCTTGTTTGGTTCCATACAGGAAACAGAATGACAGAATTGAATTTTTGTGTGATTGGTGGTGTTGGATATAAAGATTTTAAGATTATTTCGACTCACTTTTTCTTCTATAAAATTGTGTGATTTAATAAATTAATGTTGTAACGCGTTTTGAAATAAATTTATTGAGCTGAATAACTTTTTATATACTCTTGAATAACTTCTTAGATATTACCACGAATATCGACGATATTTGCCACTGTTTTCTCAATATATGACAGCGGATCTCATTTCTCTTCATTGAATTTCCGTAATATGCAGATATTCTACATAATGTTATAAGTATCACTGTTTTAAATTATTTTATCACTATTATTTATTACTATATATAATAATATTTCCTAAGATTGTTTGAAGGTACATGTTATGGAACTCAATGTATTTTTGATATTAAATATTATTGTGATGCAATGCAAATATACATTTGTATTAAAATACATAAAACAGGAACGACAAGGAATAGAAGTAAAGAGGAAAAGTGAACGTGATTCCAAAATTGTTGCAACTAATTGTAAAAGTCCGAAAAAAAAGTTTTCAATCTTACTATCGTAATTGATTCTCTTTTTAGACTAAACAAATCTTTGTCTCTTCAGAAATCGAAGAAACAAGCGAATACATATTTTTAAACCAAACATATTGTTCGGTTCTGTTGCTGTTTCCATTTATAGTTCGTAAGAAAATATTCGATACAATTCTAATTCTTTTGCTGTCTCGCACCAAATCTCCCATTTAATTAGGTTGAACTTTGTTTCTGGATACCGTTTTTCTTTAACTTTTTTTGCATTTTCTGATAATACTCGAAGAATTTGGAATTGAACATTTCGTAAGTATTGTATAAATATGAGACCTACCGCCTAACTATTATAATTTTTCCTTTGCACGTCGAGTGAAGTATTATACAAAGAGAAAAATAATTGCGACAATGGTTAAATGTGTTTTTAAAACATATTCACTTCTTCATGTTGAAGTTGAATCCTAACTTACTGACGATAAATGACGATATAATATTGAAATTTATTGATTCAACGTAAAATCACATTTTTTATGTATTCTAGGTTGTAGATAGAAGATTGCTATCTATCTAGACTAGAAAAGTGCTATCAGTATCGTATCTGCATAATCAGAAAGCTAGATATTTCATCTTAAGGGGAATTTCGTCGTTAGATAATTGTGTATCGTTAAAATTACGCGACATTGCGTAACGATATTTCGGATCAATATGACTTTATTTACAAATATTCAAAAATAGTGCTGTGTTACTGACAATATTTTGGAACATTGCATTATTTAACGCGAATTCATCCTAATGCAAAGAACATTTATTTAGCTCTTCCGTATCAGATTTGGGCGAACTTCCGGTTTTACAATGTGTGAAGAACATTCATGAAAATAATTAAAATTTATAATTACAAATTAATTAGTAATTACCCATAAACATAAAAAATAAAAATAATAATTTTTAAAACAGTGTGCAATATGTTAGATATTTATATTCAGTGCTTATTTTTTTAGCAAATAAGTATATTTAATAGAAGTTAAAATCTTATATTTTATGCTTTATTTTTGGAGTAATTGACTATTGTACACAAAGTGATTTGACAGGTAATTAATTCCATGACTAAATAATTTCATAAGCTAGAAACAATAATCTTGCATAAATGTGAAATCCATTATATAAAACTGAAATACTAAATATTATTAAATATAAAGAAATATGACAAATTATCTTGTTTTTTTTTTTAAGGTAATATTTAAATTATGCATTCTTTAATACATAGTTCTTTCATTGATAGCGATCAATGCATTCGCATTAGGTCGTTCACTTTCGATTTAAATCCTTACAACCGACTGGCTGCATCTCGCTTTTTAACTTTCGTGAAGGTGAAAAAATCAACGAGGTACAAACATACATACATACAAACCATGTATGCATTTGCACATATAGTTAGACGGTTGAGAGCGTGCCAATCATGTCTGAAACCGATTTCATTCGTCTTCTTAGCGTCGTGTCGTTTCCACGAGGGTATTTACCGGTGATTGTTGAGTTTCTGATCGGTATGACATATCTTCCGTTTTATTTATAGTTATAATAGCCCCGTTACAATGCTTTACGGCTCACTGTATTCCCTTTACATTTCAAAATTTCTATCTGTTTCGTGATAGGTAGAGGTTTTCGCGTTACTATATGTATATTTAAAAAATATAAAACATACAAATATACGCAAATGTATAATAAACGACTTAACATTTCTCAGTTTCATTTTCGTGGTACACGATCATAGAATCTTTTAGACGATTTTTTCAAGATCGATGTTTCGCAAAATTGATGGCCTTAAATGTATATTTATTCAACAAGTTTCAACCATAGATTAATAACAGTGTTAATTAATAATTTTAATGATCAATATGGTTCTATAAATCTACTCTCTAAATTAAATTTTGTTCCTTTTTCTATATTAACATTTCTTCATATCTTATATTTTCTAGATTAATACAAAATAAAAGTCACTTCTCGTTACCAGATTATTATGAAATTCCTTATTTTTTGTCATTATCGTTTATCATTTTGAAATTTTTAACGTTTACGTTTCTGACTTTGTCATATTTTCATTTTCATTAGTATATATTCCAAACTTGCACTAGACATATACAAAAATATAACAAAATTTTACATGTTTCGTGGAAAGAGAATTTCAATTACCAGGAAAGGTAATAAATGAAAACTTTATGGCAATATAGCAACAGGAAATATTATAATCTGGTAAAATATAGATGTTGAAGCGCATGAAAATTTTTAGAATTTATGACATACGCATATACAAATACACACAGAGAGAGAGAGAGAGAGAGAGAGAGAGAGAGAGAGAGAAATATAAAGTAAATTGAGCATAGATAACAATATTTCCTTGTTTAATATGCGATGTATACAGTAACCATACATAAATGGTATTATAGCGTAGGGAGAGGTGTTACTTAAAACTTAAATGATTGTTTAAAACTTCGAATGTAAGGATATATTTATTAATATTAAAATAGATCAATACCATATATGTTTTCCTGAAGGATGATCCAACGACTGTCGAACAATCAAGAGTAACTCAATTACACCAACCTAACAACAAAAAATTTACAATCCGCGTTCACGTTCACGCTACTAAGTTGCTTCGTGTGTGGCAAAAATTGTATCGCCTACAAAGTTAGCTTTGATAAAGAATTTTTACAGTTGTCTATGTAATTATGTATCTACTTAAAAGCAGAATGTATTATGAATATTGTCTAATATACAAAAATTGTATGATTCTAATCGGTGACTTATACTCATATTGCAGAAATATTTTCCGTATTCAAAGTGTAACAAACGTCGTATGTTTTCCTTTCGGTTCTATGAAACACGTGCAATAACATTAGCAAAGCGGTTTTTCCCCTGAAACGTAATACCTGTTTCGTTTAAATGAATAATATACGGATGTTTTTCCATTCCTTTTCGGTTTGTTGCCTCGATTGTTGCTGATTAGTTGCATTGCAGCTATAGTTGTGAAGATTTGGTTGTCACATTACAACGAGTATTTGTTTCAATGAAATGAGGTTTAAAATAATTTTTGGTCGTTGTTCAAATGCTGAAAATCCGATTGTGGGATAGTTGCTATATATCGAAAGTAATGCGAACTTAAAAGAGGATAGGACGTGGCTTTGCTTTTTTCAGTGAATTGTCGCTTCTAGTCCAAAGCCTTATTTAATATTCATGATGTCTAAAAACGGCTGTGAAATTTAAGGTTGTTAAAAAATATCTTCCACAAAGTAACTTTAGTAAAATTTTCAGTATATTTTTCGCTAATTAATTTATTTTTTGCGATAAAAACATGCATATCATGTATGATTAGAAATTCGAAATTTAATATAATTCAGTGAGTAATTATATTGTACAAAGGTGTTAACGTTAACCGTCCATTTAAACCAGTTGTATTATACAAACTGTTGAACTATGAATAACGTGACGTCGTACTTGGTACGACACTCTTACTTATTTTTTAAACGGAATGTTATATTCGTTGCATTTCGAATTTATATTCGTAAAGAAATAGTGATTCAAAAATAACCTTCATCTTCGAGCACATGATATTTAACAAGTTGTCGTTTGATATTCGTATTAATCTTATAAAATATTTCTCAGTTCTAATTTTTAATATGTTTTAAAAATATTGCGTTAAAAATTAATTGAATGTCAAAAACAGAATTTTCAATAGCCAATGCGTAATTTATGAGAAATATAAACTACGTCATTCATAATACCACTTCTGCAGATTTATTTAAGCATCGATCGGTTATTCATTCTTCCGCAATTTGTGCTGTGGCCTTTTCTTTGTTTTTTAAATACCTAGGTATGTTCAGAAATTTAATTAGAATATGATAATGCATATTTTCAATATGTATATTTACTAAATTGTACATCATTTGTATACACGGTAAAAATTATCAGAATTTTGTTAATTGTTTGCATGTGGTTGTTTATCTTAAAGTTTGATATTTAAGCAGAATACCCAGAAATATATATTTTTTTTTTTTATGTTTCTGTCATCTTTTGTACACAAAGCGACAAATATTGGGATTTTTCGATATAAATTGTTCTTATTGAAGAAAATATTACGAGATTTATTAAAAATATTTGAATGTAATTGATATTGCATATTGCATTGCACATAAGTGGCTGAGTGGTTGCAATTCTGATAACAATTTGAGCTTAATCATATGTTTCGTTAAAATCGTTCAGTTGCAAGTACGATCATCAATCATAAATTACAAAACAAGTAGTACATATAATTATCCATCAAACATGCAAAACAATTTTTTATTACTTTTTTCCTCTATTAAATTAAACTTTTGTTAAGAAACCAACGGATATAAAAAACAAACGAAGAAAGATTAATGAGCTAAAGTCTAACAGCAGGAATAGTAAAATATCTCAACATACAATCAACATTCGAAACGTAGAAAAATTTCGAAAACGTGTCGAAAAAATCACCCATAGATATTATTATTATTTATTACTTCATTTATACAGGTAGTTTTTAAATTTAACAATAGGATTGGACTTGAATAGATAACTTAAACCTTAAACCTAAGAAGATTCACCGGTTTATTTTACGTTTTACCCATACGGAACATTGTAAAAAATTAAACATTCATAAAAAATATGAAGAAATATTTAAAAGTTCAAGGAAAAAGCAGATTTTTCAACTCTTTACGGTCAAATGTTATGTTATGTTGTACATTATATTTGGTTCGATCTTTTTCAGTTCTTATATCTAAAAATAGTAAAATGTATAGTCACTGTTGGTTACAAAAATGTGAAAATATACCTATCTAAATTATGCATTTTTTAAAGCTGTAAAACTTACTAATCATAGACCATTTAGAATAAAATGTCGAATGCTGCACAGATTATGAAGGATTAATTGAAATTTGACAGATTCTTCCACAAACAGCCACACGAAAGTATGTATCATTTTCTGCCCTCCTTTCTATTTTTCTCTTTCTTATTCAAAGCTATGTACCATCTTTTCAATCTCTTTTCAAACTTGTACCAAACAAAGGGACAAAGATCGCACACAGACGTTTGACTTTCGGTTTAATAAACACGATAAAACAAATTTCACTGTGCGCAGCATTCATATCAGACGACTCTATCGCGTATTCACGTCAAGAATTCACATATTTTTGACGCTACTGTTCGTAATTTATCGCAACGATTCTTACGTTATTATCGCGATGGCGTACTTTTGGCAGGTTGTGTTACTTATCTAAGGAACGTGACGAGCTGCACGTAAAGTGTACGATATCGAACGTTTTGTCTTGATGTTGCAGTCTATCTATAATATATCGTATCAGTCTACAGATAACGAGGTCACTGGGAGGAACAAGAGGAAAAAAGATTTCAAACAAGGTGTACGCGCTCTTTAATACTGTATACGTTTTGTAAATCACACAATCGCAGGTTATTCACAATTTAAGTCAATTTATACGATTATGATCCATGTTAGAAAATAATGTTTCGTATTTAATATGCTCCAGCAATTTCTGTCGTCGAATGGCGCGACGGAAATTAAGAAAGATAATAGGTAACTGATTACACGAATGTTCTTCTGCTGTCTCTAACGTTTAAAACAAAACGATGTGCACGGCGACAAGCTCAGTATCAATTGTTCGCCTCTCAAGGTGATTCGATGGTGCACAATAGTTATTGAATACTATCGATATGGATATCAATATTGAATGTGGTAAAATGCGATCGTTTTGAAGAAAAAATATTTCCGATTGAGCCGTATACGTGTCTGGAAGCTGTTCTTTGTTATCGAATAGCTTTTTCGTTTGTATCGTTTATAACTTAGCACGGTGAAAGGTATTTGCCATTCTGGATCACTATTGGAGAACGCGTATCGAGTGTCTAATTACTTGAATTAGAATGCGCATTTTTCGGTAATTCGGTAGAGACCTTGAGGAAGTCAAAGTGTTTTTAAGAAAACTCATTGTTATACATAATATGAAAGTTTGTAAATGGTTTTATTTTACTATCTCTATTTTTTTTTTTTTTTTACTCGTGACCAATTGTCAGAGTAAGATTTACGTCGTTTGTTTAACGAATTTATTTGATTAAATGCAATTATAGGATTCAAAAACAAGTCTAAGTAACGACAAAGAGACATTCTATGGATTTCTTACGCAGATGACAATGACGCACTCTTATACATTGGCGTTTCTGATTTCAAAACGTAATCATAAAAAGCGATAGTATGACACATATTTCGTGGATTACGTGATAATATACACGCCGCCGAATGTAGTACCAAGGACATCGAGGTTAGTGGTCTATTTAGGTCAAGGCTAAATTGTGATCAGTATTTGTATGTATATACGCCCTACCTCTGAAGAAACTGTATAACTGACTATCTCAGCCCTTCTCGGGTACATGTGCGCACTCATTGTCAGGAACCTTTGACTGCTCTGCTATTTAACGTTTCATTGATACGTCTAGCTAGACCAACATTTACTTTACGTTTACTGAAACCTTTAAAATATTCCATAAACATCTTCTCTTGTAACTCTAAAATCATTGATTGTTTTATTTGTGTAGATATAAATAGGATAGGATATGGATATTTATGGATATTTATGGATATTTATATAAATTCATATTCTTATGAACGCAATTAAAGAAATGGTAAGTATTTAAGCAATTTGCGAAATATTTTAGCGGACACTATGCTTTAGATATTTTATACATCTTTTCACATTATATACATTCTGTGCGTTTTTGTATCCTTAAATTTCTGATAAATGCATCAAAATCCACAGTCTAGTGATTATCATTCATAATTTTCATGATCGTTTTATGTGTTTTATAATGGATGTGGTTTTAAGTTAAATATATGATGAATTTTTGAGATTAGACAACGCATTTGTTAATACACTTGTTTTTTTATGTAAGTCTACGAGTTTCGAGTGAATAAATGAATAAATAATAAAGCGTAAATTTTGGAGGAAAAGAAATACCAATACAGAAGATATTTCGATTCATTGGTTTCGTATTGAAAGATTGAAAAAGTCTGAAAACTTATTCTGGATAATAATTTTTCGAAAACTTCATTTGGAGTAATCACGATCTATGTGAATCAGTGACAGACATCGTGTGAGCTTTTAATATATCAGAGGCATGTATTGAATCGTCTGCTATCGATGGAAAATAAATTTGTGGCTTATGCCTTATATGTTTGAAAAATAGTGAGAAAAAATATATTTATGAAATAGTTAACAATATATATCTAAAAACTACACATAAAAAGAATCTTAGCGATGCGAAAAGTTCGAACGAAAAATCAAAGAATATGTCACTCGAGAAGGTCTTCTAAAATTCTTATTGACGTAAATCTTACGTTACAGCACAGGAGTAGTTAGTGGGATATGATATTGAGTATTGAAATTCTGAGATCTGTTGGTTTACCCTCTTGGGATTTAGCATACACTTGTGAAATTTCATATTTTCAATTACTTCTCTTCTTAAGGACAAAAAATAAAATTTTGCGAAGGGACATCTGAAGAATAAACGTTTTTGGTGATATCAGATTTAAAATTTTGAAAGTTCCAAAGTATAGTTTTTTAAATAACTATCCCAATATCGAAATATGATATTAACAGGAGGTAAGCATCAAATCTTGGAATGGAAGGCTTTTGATTGGTTTATTTTTTTATTTACATATACTTTATATGATGAGTAATATTTTCATTGAAAGAGCTAATAAAGAGATATTAAAAGTTAATATGGTAACTTTAATTAATTGTAACAAACTTTATTTTCTGATATATACTACTAACTTTTATTTTCGAGAACTATCATTTTCTGTGCAAATAGTGTATATTTTCTTCTATAAAAAATTACACGCCAAACTATAAGTACTTTAAATACATGTGTTGCAAAGATATTAGCTAAATTCTCATTAGATATGAATTTGCATAAAGAAAATAATAGGTAATATCGCATTCGACTTGTGAGTCATACGATTTATCAGTTACATCGCATGAGCATTTTATTTTGACTTGATACTAGGTCTATGTATTATGCTATTCCGCTGAGCAATTATTCAGACCATTGACTTCATTGCTTATTCAACAGTTTACTATTTACGCGAACTTTTAAAACTTCTTTTGATTTTTTTTTTTTTTTTTTTTTTTTGTAAGTGAGATTAGGATACAAGATCCCTTGTTTCTTTTTTCAAATTATTCATTCCTTTATATCTAGCATTGATTGTAACTGATGTGAGTATAAATTAATATAAGGATAATAAGAGAAATAAATAGTCTGTTAATTCTTGTTAACTATTTGATGTTATTGTACTTTTGTGATGATGGTGAGTCATTTAATGTTTACTCAGAATTGTTTATTTAGTAATAATAATTTCTCATGAGAGTTATGAGATGTATTTACTGTATAGGAAACTTACGCATCTCAAGAATCATAAATTTCGAATTGTTTGCAAAAATTAAATCTAAAAATGAGCTATTTACTAAGAAATGTAATAATTATCCAGTAAAATTACTTTTTCTAATAATACGGAATACATACAAACAATATTTTATTTGAGGCTCTCAAAGCCCAAAGATTACCAAAATTGTAGATGAAACATATTTTTTTCTTTGCTAATAGTTGAGTAATTAACAGTCTTCTCTCAAAAAATTGTAGAATTGATTTCTTGAAAAGTTTACTTTTCTCAGTTGTGTTATTCTTCAAGTAAACTAATCCTATAGATATGTACTAAAGTTTTGTGTGTTTTCAGCCTCTGTTCATTCAAAAAACTTAAATCGCTATAAAATATGAAATAATAAGAGTTTGGTAAATACACGTACCCTACATACATATTATCAACACTCGTTTCCAGAATTTCTTACGAAGCTAACATATAATACAAAAGTAATTTGATAACTGATAAATAAATCAAAGCTGGCACAAAAGGGACTTAAATAAAACACTGTAGGATTTACCAGAAATTTCTCCTTATTTAAAAACTTTTACTAATATAAAGAACGAAGTGACAACGTGACGTATAAGTGCTGAAAATAACGTGTCGTTGTAACCTCACGTAACTCTGTCATTGAAAACAAAGGAATTGGAATAGAAAATGTACTGCTACCTTCCATTACGTGATGCACCTCACAAGAAGCTGAAAACTTGCTTGAGATTTCATTTGCTATGGTTTGCTGTATATAGAATTCTAGGTACTATTCATTCAGGTGCATACACGCCATAAATTGTAGGTTATATACATAGTTATATTTTTGGAAAACAGAAGCAGATACAACCATCGTTTAAATGTTTTAAACTCGCTGTATGTAATAATAATTAATTATCGTTGATAATCGTTCTATATTAATTAATTTTTATAGTTTTACACTAATTTATTGAACTATATTTGATTAGATAATAAAATTTGGCGATATGTATGTTAACTTAATAATATTTCTTATTAAATAACAAATTATAACAATAATAAAAATAATCAATATACATTGAGAAGTATAATCTGTAATAATTTTAGAAGTCATGAAAAACTTTTTTAACGAGTAATCGAATTGTCAAAGAATCGATATATACTGTCGGAAAATGGTTTTTAAGTTTCCGCTAATAAAATATACAACTGAAACATACACTATTTTCGCGAAAAGCAAGTATAAAAGCTGATTAGAGATATTATAGTATTGTAATTTCACTTCGATGATATTTGCAGGGCGTTATCACTGATGTCCATTTAATCGATTGATTAAAATTCTTTAAGTATAATATAAAAACACTTTCCAATGGTTATATGTATACATATAACTTGGTACGCAATATGAAAACATAAACAAAATTATATAATTTTTAAATTTTATCGATTACTAATTGAATAATTTTATGAATATACATATGTAGAACTAAAACAAGATGACGAAGTGAGTAGAAAATTGCGTTAGAAGTTTCAGTTCTAGACTTTTAATATTAATTACACTTGAATTGATAATTCAATTTAATAATTGTTATCCTTCTTATATTTAAAAAATAAATAAAAATTTCGTAAAATAATTCAACTATGCGTTTCACTGCCTATACGAGGTGCATCACTACCTATTACGATCTACAATTTGTAATAAAAATCTAAGAAATTAATTTTTTATAAAATGATTTAAAATCAACAATGATATAAGAACTTTGAAAAAATACACACACTTATAATGCGGTAGAAACAAATACTTTAGATATATTGATCTTTCATAAATATGTTACGCGCCTATTTATATACTTCTGATAATATAAGATTATTAATTACGATATTTGACATTTGTCTTATTACATCTCTGAGACCACTTATCTTCGTCATTTTGCCGTTTTTAATTTAAAAAAAGCTGTTTATAAGTAGTTGATTGAAATTGATTTATGTTTAAGTTAAAACGGTTGTCATAGAATGACCTATCTCTTTCTGTTTAAAAAATCAACGAGCTGTTATTACAAATTTCATGACACACTCAGATCTACATTCCTAACGATTAGTCAGTTTGCGAATGCATATAAGCCAGTTTGCAATAATTCCTTCGTTTTTTCGATTAAGATGATGCGATGCATTATTTTTCAGGCGATGGTGGCTTGTTATCCTGGTCACGGTTCGCATTACGTGAAACATGTGGACAACCCCAATCGCGATGGAAGATGTATCACAGCTATATACTATCTTAACCGAGATTGGGATATCAAGGTAAGATCTATGTACATACTACGAATAAATATGCAAAGAAATTTATATCACTTAAATGAAAATTTAGTACCGAAATACATATGTAGTCATTTTTATCATTATACTATTATCATTATACTGGCTTCAAGAGATAAAATAATTATTTGCGTTTGATTGTACTAATTTCTTAATGTTCATAATATATTTCTAATAAAAATATAATTAAATATAAATAAGATATATTGAAAAATCTATCAAGTTTCTCCATCTTCTTTTATAATTCATCAATAAGTTGTAATCTGTAATTTGCAAACATAATTTTATGTTACATTGCTAACTGATTTTTATTAAGATTTTAAATTTTTGTTCTGTTTTTGTCTTTTTTAATTCTAAAATAATGCATGAACAATTTCATAGCCCAAAGTAGCCATTACAATAATGATGTGTGCTTTCTGAAAATTAATTTCCTGTGAGATATAGATTTCAGAGTCGTCCCTTTGAGTGATGTTTCATGAGATTTTCCTTTGCTTCATTGATTTTGTGAAATACGTAGTCTTTTGAAAATATCTATTTTCGTTTGGTTACAAATAATAAGTAGATAGAAAATCACAACTTTACAAAGTCAATTCAAAATACAAATTTCTATTATAATTTATTCACATTAAAATAGAAGTTTTAGAGATGTTTGTATATTCAAGAAATGTAACAGTATCGTGCTAGAATAGATGTCTGATTGACTGAACTCTAGTTGAATCCGCTTACCTGAAAATTCACACATTTGGGTGAAAAAATTTTGTGATTTTCTGTATAGACTATTTAACCCCCTCATATTCGAGTAAATGTTCTGCTTCGTTTAACCTTTTGATGGTGTAATAAGGTAACACAAAATGAATACTACAAAGAATAATTAGCAATCTTTTTTTATCGTCGATTCATTGCATTTTTGGTATTACATGTAAGAGATATGTACATATTTCCAACTTTTTACAAGAAATAAATATTAATATAAATATTAATAATAATATTACGCATGGTAATATATGTACATTATATACTGGATATTGTAATTTAGTATATTTAAATGATACACTTGTGAGAGAGTCAAATTCGTTAAGTCCAAATCGGAAGTGATTGTAAAAAGGTAACAAATTACAAACTGTAAAAAAAATAACGATTTGTTTATATTAATATTTATATAGACACACACACACACACACACACACACACACACACACACACACACACACACACATATATTCTTGTATTATAATAAATTGTAATGATCATATAATAACCAGAATCGTATAATAATTTACAATAAATTATAACAATAGCAGCATGATGACTAGCACTCGTTCTCACATGTACTTTCCTTATTACTTCACCCTGCACGTGCGACCATGCGTGTTTGAATTTGAAAAGTGAGGACACTCTGAGAAAGGGTAGGCCATAGAGTTGAATAGAGCATGAAGGGCATCCAGAGCCTACGTGAGTTGCCCCATGTAACGCTTCCATCTCGAACATGCACGAGAATCTCATATTGAGCAATGTTTACGTTGACCTACACGGAAAATAGGGGCTGTCAAACATATGCTGTCTTGAAAAATATAAAAGCACCGTTTGTAGAATGTCTCATCTCACGTGTGCTTGTTCCTGTTACCTTTAACCGTGAATAAATACCACACATCTCTTTCGAACAAGGACATCATTACAGAGAAACTTGATGAATTTGTGTAAAATCCTCATGTTTATATTGACCTCTTTCCGAACAAACTTTGAGTCTGAAACTTTTGTATCTCTAAATGCAGTCAAATTTTGCTTTAATGAAAGAATTAAAAAGTTAACGAACTTAAAGAACCCAGAAGTTCTCTTTATTGAAGTAGCTAATTTTTAAGAAAATTCATATTGTAATCAACCAACAAATTTAAAAAAAGGAAAAAAGAATAGGAGTAATTGATTTAGAAGTTTACCTCCATCACCGATTTTTATGATTTTTTAATATATTGTTGAGGTCCTGATACTGAGAAACTTTTTTCTATACATGTAGCGGCCGCTCGATCCTACCTTCCGAGATATTTGCAAAAGAACTGTCGATATCACTACAGTGGATTCTGCCTATAAATATACGTCCGCAACAGCGTATGCGTTAGTATTGGTTGCCAGCCGCCTCGCGGTGGCCGAATACAATGCCCTAACTCAAAATTAGCTCTTATCTTTTGTTTATGGTTAGTATGTATGAACGAGAGTTGGACGAACTTGAATATTACAATATTTGGATATTTCGATAATTTCCGTGAAGCTGGACGAAATGTCTGCTATAACTCAATTAAACACAAATATCATCAATGCATTAGGTTTAGTTTTGGGTTATTTTTCTCAATCCGGCCGCAGTGAGGAGACCGGCAATGCTTGCTTAAAATAGTAATAAATTTAATATAGGGACAAAATGATTAAGAAATTCAGAGGTGAAGAGAGTCAAATCTTTTACGCTACCTACAGCCAGATTTATGATAAGATTTAAATAATGAGTCTCAGATACATAAGCACAGGATTCAATGTGCTAAGAATGACAGTTTTTTACGAATATCTCGGAAACTAGGGCGTAGCAGTTACATATATAGGAAAAAATTGTTCGGAATCATCTGTCCTCCCTTCCGACAACATACATATTAAAAAATCATCGAAATCGGTGATGAGGGGAAACCTCTAAATAGTTTATATCATAAATAATTATAAAAATAATAATAAAATAATATAGAAATAAGAATTTATATCACAACAATTTCATGCTGAGTAACACAAAATATTACTATATTTAAAGAGTAATCTTTATATAAATATCAATAGTAAAAGTACGTATGTTCTTGAATTTGTGTTTATTTTATTTAAACTTTCGCTATTGTTTTATCTTCACATTTGCAAATTTAATCATTAATTTTTTCTATTTTTCATTGAAATATTATATTGGGACAAATAATATTGTGACTCATTAATACTTAACGAGTATGATTGGTAATAAATTATCATCAATAATGTATTAAAGAATGAACATTTTTTGCATTAAATTGTATTAAACAAAAAACATCTCACACGGAAATTGCAAGACTGCGAAATCTCAAATGAATTAGCTGTGTGTATGTGTATTTGATGTTTTAGGCTGATGGCAAAACAGCTCCAAAAAATTTCGAGTGCACGATCCTTTGTTTTCGAAAAATTAATAACTTTTTTTATATCTTATTTTATAAATTCTTTTAATATTAATATTATGTTTTTTTTTTAAATATTAAACTTTTACACTTGATTTAGTAAACTTTTTATTCTGTTTATTTATTATGGTACTCTTGCATATGCCCACAATTTTGATGGGAGAAATTGTAATAAAAACATTTAAAATATAAAAAATTGCTGCACCAAGAAGTAATTCGATATTCGCAGTGTTTGCTATCACTCTGTAAGGATTTATAAATATTTTTTAGACAATTGTTTAGACATGCTATAATCTAATAAATGAATAATTCTCGAGATATATCATTTTAAATTTACAAATTTATTGTAAATTTTTATTTCAAATTATTTCTCATTTAAATAATAGTATATAATAATAAATTGTATTATTTCTGCATCAACAGGAAAACGGCGGCCTCTTGAGGATATTCCCAGAAGGTTGGCGTGATCAAGTGGCGGATATTGAACCTCTCTTCGACAGAATATTGTTCTTCTGGTCTGATAGGAGAAATCCGCACGAGGTTCAGCCAGCTTACAAAACCAGATATGCAATCACTCTATGGTACTTCGACGCGGAAGAAAGGAATCAAGCTTGCCGTAGATATCAAAGAGAAAGTAGGTACACAATATATGTATGTATCAGTTATAACCAAAGCAATAATACATATCTAATTAAAAAAAGATAAATTTTGAATAAAGAGGCAATCAAAATTAGATAAAACTTTACAAGCAATCAATATGTTATTCAAATTTGAAATGATATATGTATATATTTGATTTAAATATTGATTTTTTAGGAGAATTGCACGCGAAGAAAGAGAGTTCGTGAGACATGGAGTCTGAAGGACCGTTACACCGTCCGTCGACTGAAATTGTAACTCTACTAGTTGAACTTATGCATCTGTACATAGTTACACGAAGAAAGCACTGGTATATAAACTATTATGTATTATTCTGTATTATGATATAGTTGAGAGTATAGGAGATGCTGACATCGGAGTATATAAAAATTTAAGGACGTGCAATAGATATAAGCGTGTTCTTCTTTTTTTATATAGCGGCAGTGTAATATATTTCGATAAGTATGTGAGCGTAGTCCTGAGAGTTCATAATTATACATATTAACTATTAATCTTTGTTTTTTCTAATACTAATGCTCATACCTTAATCGAACGTTTCAGATGTAATAAAAGTTTAACATTCGCTTGCCACAATTGAAAGTACGTTATATCGATACGATACTTAGTTTCAAATATTTGGAGCACTAAACGCAGATTTTTGCAGCATTCGTAATCCGTATACGATTGCTAAAATAATATAATGTACAGAGAGAACGAGAAAACGTGTGTGTGTGCGTAGGATATGAGTGGAAGTTTCTACTAGAGAAAAAAATCGATTCAAATAATAAAAATTAATGTTTCTACACACACGCATACATACATACATACATACATATACATGTACATACGATATATATATATATATCGTAAAATTTGCTAAACAGAAATTGTGTCTTAATTATTATATTTACATAACTTACATATGTTCCCTTTAACTTCTGCACAGCTGGTATTGTTGATAGCAGTTCAGCTCGTTATTAATACGAAATTGTAATATTTGCAGATCATACTATCGCGTTTTATTATTGCATCTCATATGTTATACGTTGTTTTACAAAGTTATGATCCATATAATGTTTAATTAAACGGCCAGTAATTGACTTATGCTTCCAGCGCAGTGAATTGATATATGCCGCGGCCCAGTCTGTACCTGTAATATTGTTATGTACATTGCGAAGAGGTAGAAACACATGTGTTTAATATTATATGTATCTATTTATATAAATCGATAAGAAAAATAATTAAATAAACGCGTATTTCCTATGTCCCGGATAGAAAGTCTAATATACAAATTTGTTAGGCAGTCTGAAGAGAAGTGAGGAGAGTATTAAATTTGCCTGAGGTGTATTATGTTGATAATATTAAACATATTCGATCATAAGAGTCACTAAGTTATTCTTCAATATTATTTCGTTGCATTGCTAAACAACATGGACCAAGAAGTTATCCGGTATTCTCAACGAGTAAAATAAAATAAAATTATTTTTAATTATAATTAAATTATTTAATAAAAATTAAATTATTTTCAATAACCGACCTTGACTTATGTGAGCTGTGATGTGAAAATATATTAGGTACGGTAAATCACTATTATTATTGAATTTACAAAAATATTTTACTTGTTAATACTTTATTTATTTTCAAACATCAATAATAATTTGTTGTTAAACACCATCCATATCTTTGGGAATAGCACAATGTTCAACTAAATTTAGCGCTGGAACATATACTTTGAAGGAATGGTCGTTTTTTGAAAATGATCCTGGATTGATTATATGACAATTAGAATAGGTAGTTTCATATGCTTCAAATCCGTCTGCAGTTACAATGAGATCCGGAGTAGGATATATTTGTAATGCATGGTTGTATTTCCAATATATAGGTAACATTGGAAGACTTAAAGGAGTCAAATGAGATTGAGAGATAATTGATTTTGCATACTGAAACATTTATCAAAAATGAAGTTACACATTTTTATACAACATATATAAACAATTAGTAACATAATAAAGCTCACATGATCATGGATATTGCCTTGAAATGGAAAGTAAAGAGTATTCCTACACATTTTCGTTAAAATATCCGCCCTTAGTACCACAATTTCTTTCGTACAATACTGAATTCTACATGGATTAGTAGCAAATATTGCTCCAGGTATATTTTTTCTAAAATCTTCTGTAAGATTTTTAGGCAGTGGCAATTTTGGCAAAATTTTTGGTGATCCAATATCATCTGTTGCAGGTACAAAAATAAATTTGGAAGTTTGGTTTATATCTGGATATTGTATTATTATATCAGCAAGATTTTTTAATCCCTCTATCAATTTTTGCCTGCTTGACGGTTTTGCAGGAAAACTTAAAAAATGTCCACATAATACAAAAGCTATAGGTGGATATTCAGAATATCCTTCCAACATAATTTTAAATTTGCGTAAAACAGTTTTATCATCCAACCACATTTCGGATACAAAAACAATCATTCCATCTTTGTTACTTTCTTCATAAGTTTTTAGTTTTTCAGAAAGTTTCAAAGAAAAATCGCTCAAACCACCAAATGTATTAGCATTGCCGAAATCTACACGTGCATTACTAGATGATTCTGCTGGTGGAAAACCTAAATTTTTCACATGTAAAATACCATCCTTGAAATCTCCATTAGCTATTACTATAGAACATTCCATGATCAAACCATCCTGAAATCTGTATACAAATATTAAGGAAAGTGTGATTAACAGATAATTGATTTAGCATACTGAAACATTTATAAATATTTGTTTACATAAATGATTACATAAATCTGGAGCATCAAAAGGATATTGCTTTTTGTAAATCAACTTTTATTGTACCTCCTGTGTCTTCCAAATAATATTGACCCTCTACTAATTGAGAGAGAAGACCCATAACATAAACATTTCCTTCTTTACTTCCACTTAACAGATGTTCAATTGGTACTAATTCAATCCAATCTTTTTTTCTTTCACCAGGCATTGGAGGAGTAAATAATTCATGTCTCATAGTTCTGTACCAAAGCAACTCAAATCTATCTTTAAAAAGTATAGATTTATATTGTGCTTTGGCAACCAAATTTGGTGTTACAGTTTCCAAAACAAATTTGTTCTCGGACAACTCGTATTTGATTCTAGGTATATCAAATACATCTATAACATTTAGTACTGTTTCTGTATCCTTTAACACATTGGGTTTTATACATTCTTCTATTGCTAGCTTCAAATTTTCAATGGTTACTTGTGTATCGCTTAAATTTTGAGCTAAAACTTGCTCTATTACTTGCATCAGCCACATTTCACGTTCATTTTCTTCTACATTTAGAAGTTCCTTAGCAAGTGAAACGCTAAGTTTCCTAGACAAAAAAAAATTTTATTCTTAAAAATTAAGAAAAAAAATTAAGATTTGGTATACTTACATAATGTTATATGTAATACATTAAAAATGGATATACCTTGAAAGTACAAGTCCATATAACGAAAAGGTACTTCGTACCACATTTATTAATTTTTCACCAGGCATAATTACAGATGATTATATTACATTTATACACATTATATCTTACGGAAAATATTTCTTTCACATTCGAAATATTGATAATATTATAAAATTAACAATAAATAAAAATATAAAATAAACATTACGTTTTCATATAACACTATTACTTTCATCTAATCAATCTAAAGTCTAAAGAATATTAAACATTATTGCAACAATTTCCCGCTTTTTGCTGAAATATATATATGTGACTTATGTTATCCTAAAACCATCTAAAATTTCCACTTACAAAATATTTTCTGACTGAACTTTGTCTTAATGGGAATAAAACTATTGGTATTTAGTAGTTTTCAATACATAGAATCTGAAAATGCAATTTTTAACTTTAAGAATCCAGCGATTCAAAAGTTATGCGTATATAAAGTTGAGCATTTTTAACGTTTTAACGGTTTACTTTGACGTCATGTTGCCTTCTATTCAAGATTCGTCCAATGAGTGGAGTCGCTGGCTGTAACAAATGTACGTATTTGACAGGCTACGTTAATATGTCAATTTTTAACAAAGTTCATTTACATTATGCGTCAACACTTTAATTATAGACATTAAAAATATTTAACTTTACATATGCGTAACTTCTGAACCGCTGGATTTTTACAACCAAAACTTGCATTTTCAAATTTTACGCATTGAAAATTATTAAATAGCAACAAAAATGCCAATAATTCGATTTTCATTAAAATAAAGTTTAACCTGTTTTCTTTTTCTAACTGTATACATATTTATATAGTTAGTTAATTTTTGTTCTCTCTGTAAGAATTGGAAGAATTGGAGGACGTGGAACGATGCTTTCGCTTCGCTTTTGCATCGGAGATGGCGCGTTAAATTCCCCTATACTCTATAATCTGTCCAACGAGACAGGGCAGTAAATGTAAATAAAACTTGATTGCTGCTGTTGCAACTATTGGCTGCTGACTAGTGACATTCGAGAGTTACACTATTGTTTATTATTTTAACTGCATAATTTTTCAATTACAGAGTGTTATAATTAATAATTGGTAAGTGACAATTATCAAATTATAACGAAACGAAATTCATGGAAAGTTTTGATAGTGCATATAAAATATGATTAGCCAATCAATTTTAAGTACACTTAATATATTTAGGTTATGTATTATATTCAAGTAAAGTACGATCAAGTATGTACAATTATAGTGCGATAGATCGTGATTGTAATCTATAAGTATTAAAACACATTGTGATTAATTACACATTGATAAAAATTTTTGTAAGTAATTATGAAATATATTTTATTTGCAAAAGATATCCTTTATATATAAATTTTTCAGGAAGATAATATAAATCAGGTTTAGTGTACATATAAGAGATATAGCTGGATATTTTCTGTTTTGCATAAACGAAAACAGAAAGATTGTATAAAAATGTATTATCACTTATGTGCGTTTACTGCTGCCTTTATTGGTCTTCATGTTGTGTGGTATAAAATACGATGTGCCAAAATACCAGAAGAAGATCAACGTCCACATCCCTTTGTAAAATTCTATCAGCAGATTATGAAGAAAGGTAGTACATAATTAGAGATAACATACTTGTATAATGTGTAATAAATGTTGTTAGTATGTAAAGTCTGTAGTATTAAACTATTTTAATGAAGTAATAATATTTATTTAGTTACCATAAGAAATAGGATGATAATGATTAATAAAATTAATAAAAGATAAACTTATGTGAAAGGCTGTATTTTGTAATTAACTTTCAAGAAGAACAATCTATTAATATATATGTACCTTATAAATAGTATACAATAATACCATTTTATACAAAATTTTATTTTAATATGTATGCATAATATAGATACAATATATATATATGATATGGAAATCATACTAGTTAAACAAAATCTCTTCAGAAATTATAAACACAAACGTGCAAAACAAAAATAAAATTTATTAACAATCATTAATCGATATAATGAAAATCTATAAAGTTTAAGTAAATAGACAAATAAATATATATGTATATGTGTATAAGTATATTACAATCACAGAGGAGCTTAATTACAGCCTTTAATCATAGGCAGATGATCGAAGTCCTGCTGCTGATGATGCATGGAGGAGCTTCTCGGCCGATTTTCGTTTTGACTATGTACTGAAGCACCAGGCTTGGGAAGTTGGGGTAATACCATTTGACTGTAATTACTATTCTAAAATACAATAGATATACAATAGGTAAGGGTATTTTTGTTACTTATTTTGTATGCATATATTATCTTGTATATTTTAGTATTTGATATAAATTTTGTAGTAAGAAAGATGTCATATATCTTTTCTATCTGGTTCATTATTCATTGTATTCTTGTTATTATAGAACTGTACATACTCGTGATCGATCTCGATATTTTTTAAGCTTATCGAATTCCTCCATTTCAACTTCGGGCATTTTGAAATGAAAATTCTCAAAATAAGAATGTTGTAAAAGTTGTTCACAAGACCATCTTTCGTCAGGATCTTTGTTCAAACACTTCTTAAGAAAGTCAAGCTGTTAGATGAAATGAATAGAATTAATTAAATCTTCCTATGATCAATCTACTAAAAATTTTTTATTTAAACCGTTTATTTAAGATAAAGAAAGCAATGTAAAAATTCACCTGTAGAATTGTATTGCCTTTATTAGGTAGAGCAGTTTCGAGGGGCGTGAGGGTTTGAGGAGTTGGTAAAGTGATACCAGCGAAAAATTCATTTTGCTGAAAAATAGCTATGTGTCTCGGTAATAAGTCACCAATAGTCCTTCGAATTAAATACAATTGATCCACGTCTGATTTTCCTGGCCATAACGCTTCTCCACGTATTAATTCTGCGAAAACACAACCAATTGCCCACACATCGACTGGTGTACCATATTGAGTATCTCCTACCTGTTGAAGAACACGTTCTCTTAGTAATTAAAAATAATTTAATTATTATAATATAAGTCAATAAAATCTAGAAGTATGAAAAAGATCCAAGCAGAATACGAATAAATATTATTAGTGAATTAATTAATAAAATACATTATTTAAACGAATCAAAAAAATATATAATTTTTTTATTAGTATGCTGGATTAATATCTATATTAATTTTATTTTTTGTTTTAACCAATTTATCGTTAATGTCACGCACAAGATCTCAACGGTTAAAGATAATGAATTATTAATAACAAGTGCATATAGAATGGAATCTTAAAAAATGAATGGAAAGAAATGATTATATTATGTAAACAAAAATTACCAGCAGTTCAGGCGCTCTGTACCATCTAGTTGCAACATACTCTGTGTAATTTTCACCAGGACTGAGCATTCGTGCAAAACCAAAATCGCACAATTTCACTATGCCATCGGCTGTAATTAAAATATTTTCCGGTTTTACATCCCTGTGAACGCAACCTAGTCGATGACAGTACGCGATGCCCTGAAGAATTTGCCATGTAAGCTGCTTCGTGGTGATTTCTGGACACCCGCTCGGATATCTCTCCATCTCGTTCAGTAACGTGTACTCGCAGTATTCGAAGACTAGGTGCAATTTCCGTTTCCGTCTGAAGACCTCCAGGAGATTGACCAAATTTGGATGTTTCAGATTCTAGAAATCAAATTACCTTTATAATCAAAACGTTTTTTTAAATATACTGCATGTAATACAATGAGTTTGGGAAACTCAAGGATTAAACAACCAACAGTTCAACTTTTTTTGGTACAACAGTATGAAAGTGACACATAAAAGAAAGTTTAAGATTGATACATTATGAATTACAATAATTTTTATACTGAAAATTTTTTACTATATCGTAAGGTAAAACTACGCGAGTTAAGTATAAGATCGTTACTCAAGCGTTACGTTGATTTGAAATAACAGAAGTCGCGTAGGATATTCTTCGACGTTCGTCCGTGTTGACGATTGTATAAAGAATGAATGAGAATAATCCTAAGTGTCGGAATCATGAAACCGTTAGGGCTCGCTAGCCCTTGATGCAGGAAGGGAGAGGGCTTCATTTATGTTATCTTTAAGTGTTCGCCTTCACGTCTTGAAAAATTTCGCCAAAGACGACGAAGGCTCGGCGACTGTTCCAGACATTTGAGTTTCACGTTTTCTTACAACATTGATAACATTCAACTATTCCGCACTATATGTATATTATATTTAGGTACATAATTATTTAGAAACCTGCCGCCATTTTTTATTACGATGAGATTTTGATATATTGTCGGGAGTATGATTCTAAACAACTTTTTTCTATGCATATAACCGTTGCTCCGTGCTAGTTTCCGAGATATTAGCAAGAAACAATTGGTACCACTACAATGAATTCTGTCTATACAAATGCGTCCGTAGCAATGTACGCGTGGTCGATGGCCGCTCGTAGCGCGCTGTAAATTTAATTAATTACCGTTGCGAATATCTTTTCATATCTTAATATGAAAAATTTAATTAATTATCTTTCGATACCCTATATTCGATTGATAAAATCGTTTTATCGTCGGAACAGATTTTCGAAAAAATTTCTTACAGTATCGCATCACATGCAATTGTGAATGATTATTTAGATTTGTAAAGTATGGAATAAAAATCAACAGGTCAATGGATGATGGATATAAACAGATTGCCAAGCGACGAGCGTGTCGGCCTTACTTATGACTGTATCATAGACACATTTACAGGGCAGAATTCATTGTAGTACTGACAGTTTTTTCAGTTTTCTGCAAATATCTCGAAAATTAGAAGAGTCTGACTGTAATATGCAAAGAAAGAAGTTGTTCAAAATTTTGATTTCTATAACATATTAAAAGGTCATGTATGTGTCTTCTTATAATATATAAGCTTTCTTTCACCATACCGACTTTGATAATATCTGAATATGTATAGAAATCAACATTATGAACAATTTTTTCCATATATATAACTATCGCTTAACTTTAGTTTCCGAGATATTCGCAAAAAATTGTTGGCAGTAGGCACCATACACAATAAATATTGCCAATAATTGTGCGTTCCTAGTGTATACGTTAGTATTGACGTTAGTATTCTTATCTTTTTTTTTTTTTTGTAGTTTATATAGATCTTGAATATATTACAAAATTATCGAAATCAGAAATTTTTCGCTTTGGTTTGTTATTGCGGACAGCGTTTGCGATCAAAAGTCGTGTGGAAAAGAAATCATCACGCCCCATATTTGCTGTACGGACGAAAGAAGATATCCTTGAGGCGAAATGTCAAAACAAAGTGGACGCTCGTTTGAATGCGCATATGTTTGGAAGAGAACTCTCTGATTATTTCGATAAGGCTAGGTCATTGAGAGCAGAACACGCTAAGATATTGACCGCCATGGTATTGACCGTTGGCCACTTCTTGCAGTCGACATCGAGGTGAATTTATATTGCTACGTTGTTGTGCAAGATCACGAATTTTTCTTCCGCGAGCTGATCGATATTCTTAAAAAACTCTAAGAAATGTCGAACATCTATATTCTAATTAAGACTAATAATACTTTCGAGAATTTCTCCATATTTTTTGAACGAAGTTTTCTTAATTCGAGACTAGCCACTGCGAGCTTTAGCACCTTCAGCTTGTAAGGGGTCATTCACTTGAAGGTATATGCATACATATGTATATACGTAAAACGCTAGAATCATGTTGGAAGAAGAGAGAAGTAAAGAAAGACGTGAGACTATCTAGTCTGATCCTATCCTTGTGATATCTAACAGTTCCTTTCTTTTACACCCTTTCTTTTCTTTATACATACTATAAACATAGGAAAGAGATCCCTTTTCAACTTGTTAAATATTGAAGCTGCTGTTCTACTCTGTGATATTATACGATCTCCGTTTTCTTTCAATTTAAGTCATTTTATCATCTCAAACACAGTATATACGTATCAGATTGATAAACAAAATATCTAAATTTTTCGGGTAGCGATAATATTTATGATAAAGATTACGATGATACAGTAATTTCGATATGATCATGCTTGTTCTGCTATATCGTTACCATGTGACTTATGTAATATGATTTGACAATAGGTCTTGCAGTAACGATAAGTTAAACGATAGTGATTATATCGTATAGATGGCCTAAGAATTTTACACATAACTGTATTTTCAAGCATAACGACTGACCTTAAGGAGCCTTATTTCACGTAGTGCGATTTTGCGTATAAGAGGATCATCTTCAGTTTGTTGGAATTTTTTAACAGCTACCAATTTTCCAGTTTGCCGATCTCTACACTGGAAGACTACACCGTAGCTACCCTCTCCAAGACGCGCCAGTCGTTCGTATCGGTCCATCGCCTTGCTTGGCGCGCGTGACCTGTAAAAAAAAATAATTTCTTTAATAATAATAATTTCTTTATAAGTAATAATTACAATTGATCACGGCCATATACGTACATAGCCCAATGAGACATCGTACTTAAATATTAATAAGAAAATAATGTTGACATTGGAAGATAAGAGTATATATATGTACTTGCTGATTGTACGCATATACTGTATATCATATTTCTTTATTCATCCTTTTTTAATGTTTCACCGTTTCACAGTGTTGTATTTCGATTATTTAATTATGTGAAATTTGAAATTTATATTTCGATGCGATCATTATTGAAAGAATTATGGAACAGCGAGAAGTCGTGAAACACCGAATTTTTTACTAGTAGTTCTATATCGAAGTATGTGACACAGTTATGAGTACGATACGGTTGTTATCTTCTGTGACACGCGTGTTCCTATTGAAGTGCAATGACAATCGCGATTCATAAAATACATTTCTCATATCATTTATTGGATGAACAGCGTAGCATGTAGTTACATACATAACTCTTGATTCTAGAACGTATACATACATTAATGATTAGAATTGAAAATGATTCTTAAGTTGTTAATTAATGTTGATTATAATCTTGTCAATGTCTGAAATGAAGCAAAAGAACACTTTTGAAAAAGGTAAGTTATTTTCTTACTTTGCCACTGTATTCAAATATGGCCAAATGAGGAGCTTGATGGATACAAACATACCAGGTATGTAAATATGAAATCGGAATTTTTGTATAGAAAATACACGTTTATTGTATGAAAATGATTAAAAATATTTTTTTCGAAGTATTGCCCATCGCTAGCTATACATTTTTCCCACCTGTCTGGCAATTGGTGGATGCCACGCCAAAAAACTGTCGCTCTTTCGAGGCAAACCAGTCATCGAGCCATTTTCGTACATTTTCGTAAGAAGCGAAGTGCTAGTCAGAAAGTGCGTGTCCCATCGATGCAAATAAATAGTAATCGGACGGAGCCAAGTCTGGTGAGTAAGCCGCGTGCGAAAGTATTTCCCAACTGAACGCTTCGATCGTTTCCTTGACCGGTTTTGCTGTATGTGATGGTGTATTATCATGAAGCAAAATTACTTTGTGTTGCCTTTTTTGATATTCTGTCAACACACAGAGCATTGTCTTCCGTTCATAGCGATTTGGTCTTGTAGTCGATGTCGGTGGTTCGCCTGGAGCTACCCATGATCTTTTACGCTTAGGATTCTCAAAATATATCCACTTTTCATCACCAGTCACAATTCGGTGAAGAAATGACTTTCTTTTGTATCTGGCGAGCAGCATTTCGCAAGTGGTTTTTTGGTTTTCCTGCTGTCTTTCATTCGGTTCATGTGGAACCCATTTTCCCACCTTCTGGATCTTTCCCATGGCTTTCAAACGAATGGAGACGGCTTCTCGTGTCACGTTTAATTGATCAGCGAGTTGTTGTTGCGTTTGAGCGTCATCCTCATCCAACGATGCTTGCAATTCGCTGTCTTGAAATTTTTTCAGTGGTGTTCCACGTTCTTCGTTCCTCACGTCAAAATTGCCACTTCTGAATTTTTTAAACCACTCGAAGCACTGTGATTTACCAACAGCATGCTCACCGTAAGCTTCGACAGGCATTCGATGCGATTCTGCAGCAGTTTTTTTCAAATGGTAACAGAAAATCAATGCTGTCCGCAAATCGTAGTTTTCAGGCACAAAATTCGACATGTTCAACGCTATTACAAACTACGCTGTTGTATGAAACTTGTATTGTTGTGAATCGAAAATGTTTGTGAGATGTCAACAAAGACTTTTGGCATCAATGACGCAGTTTAGTGATAACTACATTATCAGCTAGGGCCATCTATAGGCAAATTTTGGTTTCATACTTACAGACCTGATATATAAATACAAATGTATTTAATTTGGGGAAACTTCTACGATTTGGAGCTTTTTATTTTAAATAATAAAATATCTTATTGTACGTAGCTGCAAAAGTTTATAAATTTATAATAATATCTTCTAAGTAAATTATGTTGTATTTTTTGTACTTATACATATTCTTTTTGGGAACAGCTTCACTTTTCCACGGATAAATGAGGAAAATATAGTTTTGTATGCAAATGTAATCAATTCGAAATAAGTGAAAGTGTCCCCTATCTGAGTATTAAGGTATGTGCAACTTATACGATTGTCAATGTAGACGTGATACTAGAAATCTTTTTAACAATAACGGATAAAACGAAAGTTTCTAGTGAATTTTGGGCTCGTACATACTTTTTATACTTGGCAAGACATGGCAAAGAGGTGAACTGTTGCGCAAAGAGCATGCTAGCACTGTAAAGGTTGCGGACCAAACTGTATTCTCGCCAATGACCAAGGGTCAAGTTCCCCTGTTTCGCTTTATTCGAATCGGAATTCAGAGCGCAGGCGCCCTTAAATCGCGTAATACAGACCAGCTTGTGTAAAAATCTCATGTCTCCCGAATATTCATATGAAAAATGTACTATTTTGTATAGTGAACAAATGTACAAACAAATTTGTTTTTTATTTAGTACTCCACAATGTTTAGTCTTTGATATATTTCTCTCATTTATGCGACTAATTTAGTTATCCTTTTGTAAAACGTATTTATATTGCTAGTTTTCTATTTATCTTCATATTTTTCTAATTTTACATGTACAGTAAGTCACAGAGGTATTCGTATTATAATTATTGAATTTAGATAACTAATATTTTTTTTAACAATAAATACTGCATTATTTATCGATGGGAATATATATGTAATAATTAAGCTTTTGATCAATATATCGTTTATTGAAAAACAGCAATTCGTTATGATATAAACTTTAAACATCAAATGAAATTGTAATTGCAAGGGTACGAATATTTCTGTGACTCACTTTATGTATATATTATAAATCGCACAAACTTTCAGTGAAAATGTTTCATTTTGGATCTGATATTTTTGGTTTTGATACAGACTGAAAGGTTATGTAGAACATGTGAGTTTCGTGAGTCCATTGGAAGCTTACCAAAGCGGCACACGCTGCCCATAGTTTGCAAATCTTAAATCGTTGACCATATCGAGACAAGTGGAAACAGTTCATCAGCATATTCGTGTCTTTTTAGCGTTACCAAAGACAGTGGTTCCGGATATTCGATAATTTAGCTATCGTTAAACAGTTAAGACAGAATTAACTTTAAATCGGCAGAAAATGCATCGCTGCCATCAAAAAGGTTAATGGTGTTAATTAAAAACGCTTCAACTGCCTTGCAATGGTATCATATTGAATTGGCTAATTTCGTGAGTCATGAGAATCGAAAATCTATTAACTTCAGTTAATAAGGAACAACTTTCAGTATCGTCCCTAGTAAGTAAGTGGATTGAAAAATGGTAGGAAATCTTTTAAAGAAACCTTCTTTATCGTTATAATTAAGAAAATGATGTCAACATGAATGATGTCACAAATATAATCTGCTGAAGAATAATAAGGTTAATATCGTTACTGTTCTCATCAAATAAATCGCGGGTTACCATCGAGTAAAAAGTAATAGAATTGATTTAGACCTTTTTCCGCGTCGCGTTGCGTTAAATTCATGCAACAATTGTAAATTTTATCTGCCCAAAGAATATTTATTATTATATAATTCTATTATTCATTATTTATTGCTACTATAACTATAATCACAATGATAATTATTATTACATTATATTTATTATAATTATAATTATATTATTTGTTATTATTATTGTAAATCGTATGTAAAGTAAAGTTCTACTTGTTACAAATGTCGGTAGTAATACGAATTCTATAACATTGACAAGAAGAAATTGGTAAAACTCCAATTTTATTTTCATTAATAATTTACGGCAGCTTTCTCCATTATGTTGCAAAAATGGTTTGAATTGTTTGATAATACAACCTTTATTATTAAAGTATTATTATTAAAATTAATACGAGACACATATTTTTATGCAGAAAGTGTCAGCAATAAGAATTGCTTGATTTAGATCGTTGTAAGAAACAAAATCTCGTATTATATAAAAAATATATATAATATTCTTATACATAAAATTGCAAAAACAAAAATTTCCTAATTTCTATTGTTCGGTCATTTAGAATATTCGTTATTGTGCAACGTTCCTTTTACAATTTATTCATATTTATTTGAACAATTATCTTATACGTACAAAAGTCCCAGAATGGAGTTCATAGGATTTTGATGTTGAAACACCCTTATTGTTGAACATGCCGAGCGCTACTGAATCCGCTGAAAGACTACTTTACGTTATTGTTGACTTCTTGATTATTGATAATCGATATTAAGTTGCCATATTGTCCATGTTTAAATAACGACCATGAACCAATGTGGATAGTTTTTAGCGTAGAAATAAAGTGATGCAAATTATGCAACTTTGCGTCGAGTTTAGTGGATTTAATAAGACTAGTTGGAAATCATATTTGAATAAAATAAACAGTTTAATTACAACATAGAATAATTGGAAATTTTAGATACGGATTCGTCATTTTTTCTCTAGAACTCTGACAATAAGTTGAATCTAGTAAAGATTATATTATGAATGCGCTAAGAAGGATATGAATTACACAATGATGAAATATTTAGTGTCAGTCGCATATATTGTAAGTTTATGGCAGAAAATGTAAAACTATCATATGAAATATTCATTTTTCGATTAGATTATCTTAATATCTATAGACTATATTAGCGAGAACTACATAGAACTCAAGAACTCACTAGATTTTGAAAAGATATGTCAAAATAAAATACTTTTTTTTATCTCATTACTTTATTACTATGTAGATATTTATAAAATTGTGTCCAAATTATTTTCTAGAAATTTTATGTTATTCTTGTATTTATGACAAGTTATTGAACGTATAAAACCAGCTAGATGCACATAATACTATCTGAAAAGTGGTCTAATACTACTAAAGTATTACGAAGTTTAACATTACAGAAGTAGTTTAAAATTTAATATATCTTAATATTTAATGTAATAATATCCTACAATCATCTTGTACACTATTTTTTTCCATTTAATTTTTACGTCATCTTTGTATTATTATTCTTATTATCTGTAGTCGTAATATTTGACACGTTAAAGCAGTATCTCTAAAGTAATGAAACTTCACCGTTTGACATTTTAACAAACTGTTCGACGAACTACAACATTATGTAGAAATTATTGTTTTGCGCTAAGAAAATTATTCTACTTTAGGACTGGTGTTAAAATTTTGTTGATGCATCAACTGTATTTAATGGCTATTCACAACGTCTAATGTATACAATGTATCTTACGTGTTTAAACTACATAACAAATATCGATCGATTCAATTCAATGTCAAAGGTAAGTGTTCTAAAAAGAGTAGATCTTTACATTCCGGCCATGGTATTCTTTACTTATATTTTTCTACCATTCTTTGTTCCAAAAAACGTAAAATTATTTGTAAATAATAAATTTGCAAACAGTAAAGCAAAATAAAGTTAAGCAAAATAAACAGAAAGAAATGTTCTATTTTCAAATAAAACTAAAATTGGTCATAAACTAAATAAAATAGAAAAATGTCACAAAAATACCATTACATCATATGCATATTAAAATTCGAAAAGATGCCACGAATATATTCACAGATATTCAGATTACGGATAATAATATATTGGGTTGGCAACTAAGTGATTGCGGATTTTGTTATTACCATCTAATGACAATGTCATTAATAATACGACTACTAATAATAATAACCAAATAAAACGACTTAGCATTTCTCATAATTCTCTAATATTATATTATATCTAATATTTTACTGTCAATAAAAATGAAAATGCTATAAATTGAAATTAAATACAGAAAGGATTTTATTCAATTATTAACAAATTCTCTTCCTGAGGATTCATTATCGTCACCGTAAAGCGTTAGATTATCAGATTCAAAACTATTCCGCAAAGAAGACAAAAATTATTAATATCGTGCAAAATTTTATGGATACTAAATGTGAAAGGTTGAACAAAGGAAAGATTCGTAAAAAAATAATCGGTGTTTACCTCCTTGGTAGCAGAGGTAGTGTGCTACCTAAAAGCCAAAGCTTTCTATCTTTGAGCCATTTGTCCATACGAAGGCTTCTCACAGAAATTTCGTCTGTTTGGTGGGATATCCAAAATGCATCGTTGAGAACCTCAGTCTGACTCTTCTTGATCGTGTCTGAGGTGTCGGCATTATCGATAAAAAATACCGTGCGGTGTAGTAGTCATATTACTACTGACAACGGTACCTTTCACCAGTGAATCCAACTGATTAGGTGTTCGATCATTTGTTTAACTACGTCACTGAGACTGATCAATAATCCGTACGAGTTGCTAGCATTAACTAAGGACAGAATAGTCGTGGCATTAAATGAGATTTTGTGTCTCTTCTGTTCTGTTGGTTCTGAAATACCAACGATCATATAAAAAGGTCTCGATGCTCATATACCGAAGCCTAGGGAAATCCACTCGGAAATTGAGTCGTGAAAAATTAACGTGGAAGACATGAAGGTACTTGTTCTACGCATGCGTGACATAATATGAATGTCTCAGACAGAAACAGAGATACTCTACTCGTCTTTATCCACCACGTAAGAACGCTGACTTTGTTGATCTTTCATGTGAATTTCTCACGACTAGACACGATTCGATTTTCGGACGGTTTTCCCTAGCGAGAGTCGAGGCCTGTTTATATGATCGTGAAAATACTGAATTGAAAAAGTTAGAGAGTTTCTTACGCCATCTATGATTCGCTACGGCAATCATAGAAATTAGTATATTCAACTTAATCCTCGATAGAAATGCAGCCAATATAGTATGCATATGTAGCTATAGAAGCTACATACGTTAAACTCTTGAAAGAAAGTCTGTCACCCTCCTATGAAAACTGCTGGCAGCGATGGACTTCAACTTGATGTAAATGGATACACACTGTTATTATTTTTTGAAGTATTCGTTATTCTCTAATTATCAAAAATGCAAGATGATGTTTCACATGAAATTTGTTCCATTTAATAGGGAAACGTAATATAATATTAGGGCAAGCTTGTAAAAAAGCTATTTCCTTTCTGATTTCGATGATTCTTCAATATGTTCTATGATCTAATCGATCGTCGTTGGCCGGATTCCTACACACCCACGCGGTGAGCGCGAACGCGAACGCGCGGGGATCGAGAACGCGGACGCGTATGGAGGTTGAGTCTCTCTCACTTTGCTTATATATGTATTATCGATCGCACTACGGAAATATTGCTCTAAGTAGTATACTGATTGAACTATGTCATTATAACTACTTGATGTTAACATTGAGCGAATCTCTTGACTGACTCTTTATTACTGACGTGCGTTACCGGCTGACAATTAATAACTGCACACTCGGTAATGACTAAATGTAACTGATTTTAACTGAGCTCTATAACCAACTGCATTTAACTGAATTTTATAATAGACTAATTTTAACTGAAGTGAACTGACTGGCTGACTATCCCTCTATAATTGGACTGTATAACTTATAAACTGACTAACGTTATCGCCTGCAATTAATAACTGAACTACCCTACCCTTATTTATATTAAAATAATCATGAGATAATTGTCACGTAACTATTTATTCGATCGACACGTAATTATCCCCGTGGATGCCGCAGTTTTTGTTTCTGTTGATGTCCTTTCCAAGAAGTTCTTCTTTTGCTAATATGGCTTTCTTACAAGTGTTGTTCATGTCTCTTCCAAGAAGCTTTTCTTTTTACTGACACTTGACATTAAAAATATATAATTTTTAATGCTTGGCATTCTGCGTTACAAATATGAGTGAAACCAGTTTTCAATTGTCAGGATACCTTAAACGGGAGCGGAATAACTGCAATTTTCAATCCAATTCTTCAAAAGATTGCATTTTGCGCAGCTTATGTCAACGAAGCTCTCAAAAAGATTGCATTCAGCTCAGTTTTGCGCGTACTTGTTAAATCTGACGCACATGGCATCCGGCTTCAAAATGGTGTGAAACTAGCGTTTGGTTGTCAGGATATCTCAAACAGGAGCGGAACAACGACAAATTTTAACGAAATTATCAAAAACGTTGTATTTGGCATAGTTCTGCATCTACTTGTTGTCACGCCTCGCGCTTCACACGAGCCGTAAGGTGAGACAGGAAAAGAATGCGTCGTAACTCGCGAATAATACAAGCCATAATTCTGGGCAAAATGGAATTAGGGATAAAAGTTTAGGGAAATAAAAACACAACACGCTTAGATATTTTTATTTATAACCAAAATTAAAATAATATGATCAGGGAAATCTTCCAGAGGTTACATCTGATGGGACATACTCACCATGATCGTACGACGGGTGAAACCCCTCCTTGTCCGGAAAGGTGATGGCGCACGTGGGCATTCAAGACTTCTATAGGAATTTCCTCGAACTACTCTAGTTAAATCTTCCTCGATTTCTGCTCTTCTTACGTTAGAATAATACACAAGGAGCTGGGTAATAACTAAAGTTTAACGAAGGTGTTATGTTCCGTGATCCTCTACATAAACCAGCCTCCATCTTACGGGCAAGATGGCCAACAGATATCTAAACATCCTTATCTCGGACCTGCAATAATCCTAAGGAACCATCATAAATCTTAGCATTTTTTATAGTTAAGACCCTTATGGCCACACAAGTATCTTTTAATTTGAAGAATTACTTAGGGTTATTGTCCATTTCGGGAAAATACGGCAAAGGGGTTTTTCCCATGTACAGAGCGACCTTTGATTGGAGGCGGCCAGTACTCATGCTTACCCACCTGCTTTTTTATATAAATACTTAAGTCTTCAAAGTTGTTGAAAATGTATATTTAAACTGTTATAATCATTATATTAACAATATTCAGTGTTATAATCATTCAACCACCTCTACTATCATAACCGAGATAGGGAACCAGCTGATTCGTGGCGTTGATTATTATATCGTAACGAGAATTTACGACTCTCATTTTGCACTCTACCGCGACCGCGTCTCTCTGCGAACAGTCGAACAGATATCATATAAATACAGGGGTTTGTCCATACTACAATATAATGATAAAGTTGGAAAGTAATAATAATTCAAATAGTAACACGTATTTAGAAATAATTAATACGAATTTTGCTTTATTAAAATTTATAAGAATTTAATATCTCCATAATTATTATAGCCAAGGGCAGGTACACTAGGTTAATAACCAAATGCACTGATTGCTGCATACACCATATGGATTATAAGCACCTGTGGAAATATTAAATCAAATAATAAACGAAACCGTGTTAGAATAGGGATATGTTAGCCTTTGAGCACATATGTAGTATGAAAGGAGAGACGTTTAGCATTCCTCTAGACCAGGATGGAACACATATAAATGGTAAGACATTGTCGCCTTTCGGCGGCATTTACCAGATTTTATCAACCGGAGGGGCCTGAGCTCAGGGGCCTGGCAGGTGGCTCGAAACATTGGGGGAGGGGGGAAGCTAGACGAGAGGGTGGGAGCGGTGGCGCTCCGACCTACTCGTCGAAGATCAGGTCCGTGGCCACCGGGCCGTTAGATCGGTCCTCCCAAATTGGGAGGCTCGGAGGGACCGCGGAGGGTTTCCGCTATCTTTCCGGATGACGCAGATGTTGGCAGGACATGGAGTATTCGGGGAATACCTGCAGAAAATCAGAAAGAGATGATGAACATCTGTCACCACTGCGGAGAGCGGGAGGACACGGCACAGCATACGCTGGAGTGGGAGGTCCCCCGTCGTATTCTGCGACTAGCGATTAGCGAGAGATTAGATCCCTCGTCAGTTGTGAAAGCGATGCTGAGGGAGCAGTAAGAGTTCCTTGCACTCCGCTCTTATTGCGAAGGAGTAATGCTCGTAAAAGAGCGAACAGAGCGGGAGAGGATAAGAACATTCCACCCTTGTAGGGTTCCGCGCCGAAGGGCGGACTTGCGCCACCCTAGGTGGTCATAGGGGCCGACACGCCGTAGAGGATCTGGGATCTCCTCAGACTTGCACGACGGCCTAGGGATAGCGTTGAGAAGGGTGGTCCCTGACAATGCCCCAACTAACTTAAGAACGACTTTCTCAGATGGGAGAAAACGCAGGAGTGCTTCGGCAGTAATTCAAAAAAGGTCCAGATGTATCCCTGTTGTGCGTCAGGCGGACCACCGTGGGGTTTTAGTCGGTAAAGTCCGACGCTACCCAGCCACTCCCGAGAGCGGCGAGGTGTCCATGAGGATTTCCCCACGAATAAAAGAAGCCTTTGAGCACGTAGATTTAAAACTTACTAAAGTAATATATAGTGTTCAAATTCAGATACACACATAATCACTATAATATGACTGTGAATAATACAAATTATACCGAACAACATCGAACTGAATAAATGCACACACATCAATGACGCGTGTAAAGTTTTTCGTCTGTAACGTATAATATCAAAACATTATGAGCTTGGAATATACGGCTTGCTGGAAATGAGTTACAATGACGTAGATGTTTGTGTACAACAAAGAAAAACTGTTCCATACTAAGGTCGAAATGATAGCACACTCTGTTAATATGTTTAGAAATTGCTCAGTTGTACATGATCTATCAACGAGTAAAGATTACAGTACAATATTATATAAATTTGTAAGTATGGGCCGCGGAAAAAAATTAAACGAGTCTGGAAAAAAAGCAAATTCTTGAATTAAAACAGCAACAGTTATCAGTAGCAAAAATATCGAAAGTAATATGAAGAACTCGTAAAGTAATACACAATTTCTTAAAAAATGTTGAAGATTATGGCAAAAAAAAAGTACTGGTCGGCCGTCATCGTTATCCGATCGTGATAAGCGAGCAATTTTGCGTGTAGTTTCTAACTCGCAGTTAACAGCGGAGCAAATAATGGAAAAATCTAGTGTTAGTGCCAGTGTTTCAAGTGTTCATCGAGTTCTACTATCCTGCAAAGATATTAAGAGGCTAAAATTGAAAAAGAAACCTTCGTTAACAGCGAAACACAAAGTAGAACGTTTACGCTTTGCAAAAGAAAGAATACGTTGGAAAAAGAAATGGAGGAGAGTACTACTTTCGGACGAAAAAGATTCAACTTGGATGATCCTGTTGGGTTCCAATATTATTTTCATGACATAAGAGACAATGTTAGCAATTCGACGACGAATGGGAAGAAGCAGCGTGATGGTTTGAACCGGTATCGGTTATTTCGGAAAGACTAATATTAATTAATTAATATTAAGTTTAAGATTAATATTAAGTTCATTAGTGGTCCGGTGCTACTCAGGAATGCTTGCGAAAGTGTCACGTAAAATAAAAGAGAGATTTAAGAAAAAGAAAAGAAACTTTATTTTCTTGTTTGCGATACACTTTCGAGCTCTAGGCGTGATTGTTCAAGACTGGCTTGGATGATTTTAGGGGGAGTATTTAAATTCTTTTATTCGTGGGAGTGGGAAAAAAGGCTTCGATCATATATTTCTGAGAACGAATAGAGTGACCGGATGTAATCCGATGGTCACTCATGCTAAGGCGCATAGAATTTCGCTATCTTATCGCTTTGTTTAGTCGGATTTCGTCTGTAACACAAACATAGTCAAGAATACCGAGAGTATTTCTTGGGCATCCTACGGAAAACACCACCTCAGAGACTTTGGTGAATAATTATATAGCACCAATAAAAGTTAACAAAAAATATACCTACTCAAGGGGCAAGAGTAAAAGCTATTTCGATATCATTAGTGTAAATTATAACAGCAAAGCTATATAAAAGGATAAAAATCCCACAAATTTTTAATGCATCTAACCATTTATATGTTATACATGAATTTTATAATAAGATGATAAACGTAAATAGAGGTCATTTAAAATTTTCGACAAGGGACATCGTTCCGAATAAATTTATTAAGAAATTTGATGAAATAAGAGATAATTTATTAAGTTGAATACCACGCCAATTTTACAAGCTTTAGCCGTGGCGCCACAATGAATTTTTTATTATGCAATATATATTTCGGAGATGAAAGGACACCCGGCCCTCCCCTTGGAATTCTTTAGAAAATTTCCCAACACTGTCTTTGTAAACTAAATCGATCCTTATAAACTTTTAGTGTTTATAAATCTTCATAAATTAAAGCGATCTCCATAAATCTTTAGTCGTTATAAATCCTTGTTAATTAAACCGATTGTAGTTGCCCGAGATTTGCGATAATGAGCTTGGGTTCAAGGCGACAACCAGTCGCCGAACGTAGCCGCGGTCACGGGATGGACGTTTTCCCTAACAGAGGTGTAGAATTGCATGGCTCTCTTTAAGAAGAGATAGCGGTGTCTATGCCCAGCGGTAAGCATTCCAACGAACATGCACTGTTTAATTGTCCAAAGTGCATGACATAGTGTATGGAACTAGAAAACAAAGTGGGCGGACTTGTAAACAGAAATAATTTGATTAATAAAGTTTTATCCGATGATGACATATGGAAAAGTTTTAAAAAACTATGCTATTCAATCATAAAGCAGACAAAATAAAGAAAAAAAAGTAGAACTAACCAATAAATGTAGAAATAGGTTAGTTATAAATCAAGAATGATTATAAGAAGGTCTATAACTCGACGAGAACAAGAGGTTACATCGCAATGATATAGAACTTTATTATATTAATATTTATTTATAGAAATAGTATTTGATACTTACCTGACGTATTTACATAATGTTTGAATATATTTTGAATTTTCATTATGTGACAATAGTTTCTAATAATACTATTAATAATAAGAAATAATATAAATACACTTGCATAGGAAATAATAACAACGACATTAATACAGCTAGTTGCGAAGTATGTAATAAACCAGCGATACTAATAAGATAAATAATAATGAATACTTTACGAACTAAGACTTCTAAGACACGTGTTTTTTACATACACCGTTGGCAAGATATGAACGGCCATCTTGGAGGCAATATCAATCGTTGCGTTCAGGAAGTAACTTTTATATGTTGCGAAATAAATTGATAATTTTAATAAATAACTTTAATATAAGAGAATAAAGTATTATTAAACTAAATTAAGAGTATATAACTAATATAACTATATAATATAATATAATATAAACTAATATAAATAAATATTATAGTAAGAAATTAAATATGCTTTTGGAATGTAGCAGGCCTAGTAAGTAAAGACAAGGAGGTGTGTGAATATTTGAAGGCATTTGACGTGGTAAGACTCACAGAAACATGGATAGAGGAAGACAAATGGGAAAAAGTAAAAAATAGACTACCCAAAGAATTTGACTGGAAATGTAGAGCAACAAGGAGAATAAGGAAGAAAGGAAGAGCAAAGGGGGGAATAATAACCGGTATAAAAAAGAAACTAAGAGAACTAGAATATAAAGAAATAAGTGACAATATAGTGGAAATAAGAGTAGCATATAATGACAAGACATTCAGGATAATGGTGGTCTACAATCAAGACACAAAAGGGACATGGAAAGAAATAGAGGAAAGAGTAGACGGAAGAAAAGAGGAAGTGATGATGATCGGCGGAGACTGGAACGCAAGAACGGGAGAAGAGGGAGGGCCGATAGACGAGGACCTAGGGAAAGAAAGAAGCACCTGGAAGAGAGAGGCTGGACGATAATCAATGGCAGGGATAAGGAAGGAAAGGAGTGGACCTATGTGGGGGAGAGGGGAAGCTCGGTAATAGATTACTTGATTGGCAACCAGGAGGCGACGGAAGAAATAATCGACATGAAAGTTGGAAAGAGAACAGAGTCGGATCACATGCCGTTAGAAATAGAAATAGGGGGGTCAGAACTACAAGAAAACGAGGAAAAGAAAGAAGAAGAGAAGGAGAGAAGGGAATGGACAAACGAAAGCGTGGAGAAATGCTTAGAGGAATGTAAAGACTGGACCTACAAGGGAGGTACAGTAGAGGAATTGTGGACAGAAATCAAAGAAAAGATAAACGAAGCAATGCCAAAGAAGAAAGTGAAGATAAGGAAATGGGGCATGGGAGAGAAAGCGTGGTACGACAAGGAGTGGAAAGAGAGGAAAAAAGGGGTGAGAAGGAAGATGACAAAGTTTAGGAAAGGAAAATGCAGCAAAGAATAGTTCATAGAGGAGAAGAAGGCATTTAGACAATGGTGTAAACAAAGAAAGAAGGAGAAGGAAGAAGAAGAAATGGAGAAAATCAACAAGATCAAAACAGAACAAGAAGCATGGAAATACATAAACAAATTTAGAAGAAGAAGAGAAGTTATAGACGAAGAAATAAGCGAAGAAGAGTGGAAGAATTACTTTATGGAAATGTTAGAAGGTATAGAAAACAAAGAGGACAGAAGAATAGAAGGGCGGAGAGTGGAGGACGGATTAAGAGAGGAGAAAGAAGATAATATAGAGAAGGAAGAGGTGATATACCAAATAAGAAACTTGAAGGAGAAAAAAGCAACGGGGGAAGATGGTTTGGAAAATGACGTATGGAAGTACGCACCGAAGGAAGTGGGCGAGGCATTATGGGAGATGTTAAGGAAAATATGGAATGGAGAGGGGATACCTGAAGACTGGAGAAAAGGCGTAATATGCCCGATTTACAAGAGGGGAGAAAAGGGAACAGTGAAGAGCTACACAGCAGTAACGTTGATGGACACAGCATATAAGATCTATGCGGGGATATTGGACGAGCGGCTGAAGAGGGAGATCGAGAACAAGGTGGGAGTGAGCCAATTCGGGTTCAGAAAAGGAAGAGGAGTGATAGATGTAGTGTATGTGTTGAACCACATAATAGATAAGCAATTGAGCAGAGAGAGAGGGAAGCTATATGCATGCTTCGTGGATTTAAAGGCAGCGTTTGATAGGGTAAGCAGGAAAAGGTAGGAGAAGAGAATGAGGAGAATGGGGGTTAACGAGAAGTTAATCAGAAGGATAAAAAAGATATACGAAGAAACAAGGAACGTAGTGAGGATCAGAAACCACAACACGAAAGAGTTTTGGACAGTGAGGGGAGTAAGACAAGGGTGCCCGTTGAGCCCGACACTATTTAACATCTATGTTGCAGGGCTGGGAGAGGAATTGAGAAAAGGAAATGTAGGAGGCATAGTGGTAGGAAACAGAAAGGTATGGTCACTATCATATGCAGATGACATTGTGTTAATGACGGACAGAAAAGGGGAGTTAAAGGAAATGCTGAAGAGATTTAAAACATTTCTAAAAGAAGCGGAACTGGAATTGAGCACGGAAAAGACTAAAATAGTAGTTTTCGAAAAAAGAAGGAACAACAGGAGACAAAGAAAATGGAGATGGGTCGAGCAAGAATTAGAAGAAGTGGATGAAATAAGATATTTAGGGTACATACTGCAGAAAAATGGCAGCGATGAGAATCATATTCAAGACAGAAAGAAGAGAGCAACCATAGCGATGAAGAAGACATGGAGCGTAGGAGAAAGGATATTTAAGTTGGAGTATAAGAGGAGGTTGAAGATGTTTGGAGCACTCGTAGATAGTGTGGCGCTGTTTGGAGCGGAGGTGTGGGGATGGAACGGAGAAGAAAGATTAGACAGAATAAAAAGAAGGTATGCGAAATGGATTCTAGGCTTAGACATAACAACGCCGAATTACATTTTGATAGAGGAGTGCAAGATAAGGGAAATAAGAGAAAAGGCACTGGAAAGAGCAGTAAGGTATGAGGAGAGAGCCTTGGAATCGAAGAAGGAATTAGTAAAGGAGTGCATAAAGGAGACAGAAAGGAATTGGGGAAAAGGGCAAGAGGGGAAAAGAGCAAGAAAAAGAAATAAGAGATTAGAGGAGGCGAGAGAGGGAAGGAAACAAGTGGAAGCTGAAGATGGACAAGAAAGGATGACAGCAGACCAAATCATAGAAGAAAGAAGGAAGAGAGAAACAGAGGAGAGGGAGAAAAGAATAAGAGAATCAAAATATAACAGATATTACAGTAAAATAGCCAAAGAAGGGTTGCCAAAGTATCTAGAAGGGAAGATGAGATGGAAGGAAAGAAGTACATTAGCAAGGTTTAGATGTGGTAACGAAACAGAGGCAAGGGAACGTTGGAAAGAGGAGGGAGAAAGAGGATGCAGATTATGCAGAAAAGGAGAGGAAGACCTCAAACACATACTAGAGGAATGCGAGGTAACAGGAGGAGCAAAGAATATGGAAGAAACACTAGATGAGACTGGGGAAGGACTGGCAGAGTTGAAGGCGATAATAGAGAAGAGAAGGGCAAAGGCAATACAAGACGGGGAGGAATGACAAGAAGGTGGCGCAGCAAGGAGGCAAAAGAACAAAGTGGCAATAAGGCGTAGTTACAAGTGCAATAGGCAGTTATTAGTTTTCCATGAGTGATAAGAATAAGAACAAATAATTGTAAGAAATATAAACCGAAAGTTCGTCCAAAGCCGAAAGGCACGGACTAAATTATAATATAGTATACTAAGAAATTTAATTTAATAATTTAATATTTAGGAATTAATAGGAAATAATATAAAAGAAATCTAAATAATATATCACGATGTAAGTACTAAAATTGAATCAAACTAACAATGAAACTAGTAAATTAAATATAAGTAAATTAATATTGTTACGATCTGGTCTTGATCTTCGGTGTTTGTAACAGTTATGTATTACTCTAGATGTCGAATCTTAGCTTTCTCAAATTATATTTTAATGAAAACAGTAGTTGCTGCCATCAGAAATAGTCGGTAAACTATTTCGATTAGTTCGACTCTCGTTCGTTAATTTTGAGATAAGACGAACAACTGAATGGAACGGTTTCAAAAACTTGTTGCATTCTTTTAAAGCGCGGCACTATTATGAATATCTCAATAGGTCGTTATCTTAACACTTTCGCGATAACTGAGTGGAATATATCCAAAAACTTGTCGCACCCTTCTTAAGCACAGTACTATTCCGAATATCCCAAACTGTTGTATCCTTGATGTTCTAATTCATTAGTATAACCGTATGGGTAACGTTAACTAGTGCATCAATTCGACTTGTAAATAAGTTTCCACGTTTCGACTTACCCTGCTATGTGCAGGAGTACTAACACGGGAAGGATTAAAGTTTTCTTGGAATAAATAAATATCTTCCATTTCTTCTTAATTGGTGATTTATTCGATTTATTTAGTTATAAGTTATATTCTGATATTAATTCTGATATTAATTCTTTGTGTAAGTTATAAAACAGGGATAATAGTCATTATCGTAAACTACTGGTGATGGAGTTTTAGATTGACGGCGAAAAACAAATTTCTATTTGCTCTATGGTTAATCCTAATTCTTTCGACTTGTCTCCTCTTCACTTTTAATTTCTGCGTCTAACAAACGTTAAACTAACATTCCACACGTTTTTTTACTGTTATGGTCTTCGATTCTATAATTCTTTCTTGCTTTTGGCATTTAACATGAACAAAGATTGTTTATAACAATAATACTCTCTGTGGCAACCAGTATGGCTTCGCAGTCTTACCCAAAGACGAGCAGATATTTCTGCTAACTGCTTGGAGGAGAAGTGCGAAAAAGACGTTTTTAAATATTGAAGCCACCATAATCTGCGCGATTCTTTCAGTAGCGACAAGATCACAAGTTAGCATAGCGAATGATCGTTTTAAATGTTTAATATTCTTAATAAAGAGGGCCTGATTAAATATACAATGATAAGTTTTGATTGTTGATAGTAATAGTCAACACCTAAACATTTAAACGATAAATATGTCGGAGATGAAAGGATACCGGGCCTTCCCCTTTGGAATTCTTAGAAAAAAAATGTCAAGCACTGCCGTGTAAACTTTTAGCGTTTATAAATCTTTATAAACCCTTCTCAGTTAAACCGATTGTAGTTGCGATAATGAGCTTGGGTTCAAGGCGACAATTAGTCGCCGAACGTAGCCGCGGTCACGGGACAGACGTTTTGCCTAACGGAAGTATAGAATTACATAGTTCTCCTTAAGAAGAGATATCGGTACCGACACCCAATAGTAAACAGTCCAACGGTCTCTGCCACGTGGCTTGTCACACGCGCCGACCCTAGTCTTTGTCTGGCAAGACGATAACCAGATGCCGATGCATTATTCACAGTATATGTTCGGATGGCTTGGTGGTCCCGCCACAGGTCCTTCAAATTTATAAACAGCCCTTGTCGGGAAAATACCGAAGGCGTCCTTCGCACGCGCGATGCTTCTCGCTAGCGGCTTTATCTCAAGGGCGGCTAGCATCCTTTTCTAACCACCAACATAGAGATTGGCCAATTAACGGCGGCGTTCATTTCCCTCACTTTTTGAACGAGGATTGTCCTCGACGAATCCGATGATCTCGTGTCCTGGGACACACCCCATCATAGTTTTCTTCGGCAGCATCACGATGACGGAGAGACACATTCTCGTGCGATATCATCAAGTGAGTATAACGTTTGCGATCAGCGAATACCTTAATTGACGAAGAGTCTAATTTGGATTCGGTAGTGACGTGACTGCTATCCCGTTGACCGCGGATTCGTTATCGAACTTAGGATCATTGTCATTAGTATCTCGAGTGTCTAGTTGCCACGGCTGTTTGTCAAATTCTGTAGCGACCATATCCGTACGAGTAGATGCTCTCTCTCTATTGCGTACCCGCGATGGTTAATTCGAGAGAATATTCATTACACGCCCCTAGCCCTAATCTTAATGCTCACTCCGACATGTATATGTCGACATTCGAGATACTAATGACAATGATCCTAAGTTCGATAACGAATCCGCGGCCAACGGGACAACGAATACACCCCCTTCAAGAGTCTAAGTCAAACTCCGTACCAAAACGTGAATATCCACCGATCGTAAAGACGCCACGTAAAATATCCATCCCGTGACCGCGGCTACGCTCGGCGTTTTGTCTGGCGCCTCGAACTCAAGCTCATTGTCTCGGCTTTTCCTAAGAATTATAACGGGGAGGCCCGATGTCTTTTCGTCTTAGACATATATATATATATATGTCGGATTTAACATGAAGATTAGGGATAGGGGCGTGTAATGAATATTCTCTCGAATTAGCCATCGCGGGTACGCAATACAGAAAGCATCTACTTTTACGGATATGATCGCTACAGAATTCGACAGGTAGCCGTGGTAACTAGATGCTCGAGATACTAATGGCAATGATCCTAAGTTCGATAACGAATCCGCGGCCAACGGGACAACGACTAGACCCCTTTCCAAAAGTCTAAGTCAAACTCCGTACTCAAACGTGAAATATCCTCCGATCGTAAAGACGCCGTCCCACTCGCGGACGAGATCATACAAGAATGCCTCTCACCGTCATCGTGATGCTGCAGAGGTAAACTATGACGGGGTGTGTCTCCAGGCGCGAGATCATCGGATTCGTCGAGGACAACCCTTGTCCAAAAAGTGAGGGAAATGGACGCTGCCGTTAATTGGCCAATCTTTATGTTGGTGGTTAGAAAAGGATGCCAGCCACCCTTGAGAGAATGTTGGTAACGGGAAGCGTCGCCCGTGAGGCAAAACAGATTTCCCATATCTTCCCGTAGCGGGTGGTAGACTTGGGGACTGTTAGGATAAAGACTGTTTGTTCGTTCGGAGGACCTTAGTTAACTAAATGTCCTGTGAAGTTGCATCGACATCTGGCAATCGTCTTGCCCGAAGAATAGGGTCTGCGTGTGGCAAGCCACGGGGTAGAGGCCGTTGGAATGCGCACTGCAGAGCACTGGCACCACTGTCTCTTCATAAGGAGGGCCATGCAATTCTACACTTGCACTAGACAAAATATCCGTCCCGTGACCGCGGCTACGCTCGGCGCCCTGTCTGGCGCCTCGAACTCAAGCTCATTGTCTCTGCTTTTCCTAAGAATTCCAACAGGGAGGCCCGATGTCTTTTCATCTCCGACATATATATATATATATATGTATAGGTATGTATATATTATCCGTAGGCGCAGGTATTACAAGTGCAATTGTTTTAAGAGAGTACATATATATGTATTATCGATTAACGTGTTTGCCTTCGCTGTATTAATACATAATTTCCTAGTGGTCAACGACGCAAATTACAATTCTTGTGTCAGAAGATTTCCTTTCTTGTTGAGTTAAATTGAGATAAGCATTCACGCATTGGGGACAGGATGTCGCATATATTTTATTAATTATTATTTATTATTTGCCAGTCTCCTTAGCTAATTAATCACAAATGTTATTAGTTTGTTTTATTATCATATTGTTAAATATTTATTTCTTTGTAAAAAAAAAAAGAATAAAAATTATTTGCAAGGAATAAAAGTTACTACATGCACATGTTGGCTAGTGGTGAATGTCCCTAGTATGTAGTGACTTCTATTAATATCGAACTAATTATTTATCTGTTAATTATTTGCAACATTATTTTGGTAGATAACATGTAATCGAAATGCGAATAATATTATTTTGTGTTCATTATAGTGTATATAATTATTGCATGTATTTAATTGCGCACGCGTAGAAGCTACTTCATGCTCGCGACGAACAGTGTTATTTTCAAAATGGCCGCTTGTAAACGTTTACCGTAAGAGTATGGTTATGTGTTTTATGACTTTTATTTAATACCGAAATAACTATTTATTTGTTACTGATTTTTAACTCTATTTTAGTGAAGTGTCAACAATGTTGTCACCGGTCACTATTATGTTGTATAACCTTATTTCTTTATACCAAGTTTAACCGTTCCAGTAGTATCTGCTTCAGTACTCCGTACGTATTCACCTAAATTTAGTAGTAAGCTTCTCGTAAGTGCGTTGGCCGTTGTATATATCCTTTCGATGTGAGTAGTGAATTTCCTACTATTATCAATTTCTATTCCAAGTCGTTTTATTAACATTTGTCCCTTTTTTTCAGGTTATAATTGTTAATCTTAATATTTATTACTTTCGATATCCTCTTATCTGTAAGTAAAATGGTCTCAGCTTTTTCTTTTTTCATTGGCCAACTGTAAGTCTGTTGTCGAACATCAATTATTCACTGTTATCATTGCTTCCTTTGGTTTAATTGTTGTAAATTTTTAGTAGTGTTATTTTCTTTCATATATGTCAGGGGAATTGAGGTTAATTTATCCATTATTTTCAGCTGACAGTCGTATACTATGTGCTGCGGAATGGATCCATAATTAGTCTCTGCGGAATTCCTGCATATATACTTCCTTCTGCGATGATTAATTGTTCACAAGGTACTTTTCACTTTCGCTGTGTTCAATTATTTTATTGAATTACGCGTTTTATATTTAAATAATGGTTAGAACACAAATAGTAATTTTCCTTTTCTTTTTTAGGTTTGTATTATTTGCAGTATTCAACAAGCAGTGTTATACTACATACTACCATACTACGTTGCCTCTTGAAATCGTTCGCGGGATTTCTTTTACTTCAATCTTGACGTTTCGATTCTGCAAAATTTCTAACACTTTATGTGGTCTGGTATATTGATTAGAAAATTTTCCTTTACTAGGTTTTTTTAGTAGATATATCAAATCTCCTATTTTAAAATTTTGAGGGTTGATCCGTCGGTCATAATATTCCTTTGATCTTAATTTAGATTTTATCAAATTTTCTCTTGCCATTTGTTGTATGGTGTTGATTTTATCGAACAGATCTCTGAGATATTCTGCGTATGTTGGTTCCATGTTTTCTTCAATTAACACTTCACCAGTAGGTTCTCTGGCCAAGTGTCCAAAAACTAATTCATGCGGGGAGAATTTCGTTCCTTCGTGTACAGAGGTATTATAGGAAAACATGGCTAGTTCCACCCATTCATCCCAGTTTCTGGAATTCTCGATGTATAACTTGAGGTATTCAGTCAATACGTGGTGAGATCTTTCGATTGAACCGTTACTTTGTGGGTGGTATGCCGACGTGGTATATTGTTTAATGTGGAATCTCTTTGCTACTTTCTTCATTAATGAGGATGTAAAGTTTGCTCCTTGATCAGTGAGAATAGCTCTCAGCGACCCAAATCGGCAAATGAATCGTTTTACAAAAACGTCCACTATCTCAGCTGAAGAGATTCCTCCTATCGGAATCCCGATTGAGTATTTTGTCAACAAATCCTGGATAGTTAATATATATTCATTTCCCTTTTGAGTTTCTGGCAATGGACCGACGATATCCATACTAATTTTGTCAAACGCTTTACCTAGTGTGTCTGTAAGTACCATTGGTTGGTTTGTTTTTATCCTTGTGAGTTTCTTCAATTGGCATTCTTTACATGTTCTTACGTAATCTTGAATTTCCTTTTTCATGTTTTCCCAATAGTAGTGTTGTCGTATTCTTTGATAAGTTTTTGTTATTCCTTTGTGTCCTGCTACGAATGATTCGTGTTTCTCTCGTATTATGTTGTTTCGCGCTTCCACAAGTGGGGTGATTACTTCCCTGGTGCAAATGGTGATGGATATGGTTTTTTCCATAAATACTTCCTTCAATTTCCTGATTGTATATCGCCAGGGTATTTCTTCCAAATTTCCCTTGCTAATGTTAAAGGACGTTAATTGTTTTTCGTTTACTACGTCCAGTAAGGATTTTAACGAGTTTAATAAATTTTCTGGTGTTATTGAAATATTTCGATCTTCTTTTATCGGTAGGTACGATGTATTTCTCGGAATCGTGATTCAATCTTGCTCTCTCCAACATTAAATTTTCATAACGAGGCAATTTCCCTGTCTCCTTCATTTCTAAGGCTCCTTTATCTATCGGAGTGCCATGTATATCTACGAATATTATTTTATGATCATTTACTCTCGTAATTGAGTCTCAAGTTTCCGAAATTTTTAGTTCCGCAAGTATCGTAGGTCTCATATCCTTTTCTTGTTGTCGAATTGGTACTGGGATTGCAGTGGAGGGCTCTTCTTCGCTTGTCGTATCAGTGTCCTCCTTTTCTTGATTGGCTATTTCTTCGTCTGTGTTTGCATCGAGTTCAGCTAATGCTGAAAAAAATATTTTACGGGGCTTTCTTCTATGGTAAAATGCTTTCTGGTAAAAACTTTTCCTTGTTTTGTAGAATCATGGGATTGAGGTAAGACGCGTGGTTTAGCTTCGAATATGGGAGAGTCTTCGGTTGAGGTATCTAATTCGAGTTGTTTTGGGACAGGATACTGGTTCGATGAATCTTCTTCTCTTTTCCTGATTGGTAGGCAGATCTCCGGAGGGTTTCTAGACAATGCGTCCGCGTTTGCGTTCGCCCTGCCTTCTTTGTATATAATATCAAATTCAAAGTCCGATAATTTTAATTTCCATTTCCAGGTTCTTGAAGTAGGGTCCTTGATAGAATGCATCCACACTAAAGGTTTATGATCGGTTATAATAGTAAATTTTCTACCATACAGGTATGGTCTGAAATGCATCGCGCAGTAGACGATTGCCAGACATTCCTTTTCTATGGTAGAATAGTTTTGTTCGGCGGAATTTAATAGTCTTGAGGCATATGCAATCGGTAAATCCTTTCTGATTGGCCCTTGACTCAGTACGCCGCTTATCGCATATCCTAATGCGTCTGTAGTAAGGTTAAAGGGTTTAGAAAAATCTGGATATTGTGGAATGGGTTTTGACATTAGCGCCGTTTTTAGATTATTGAATGCATTTTCTTGATTTTCTGTCCATTTAAAGGGAATGTCTTTCTTTAATAGTTGTGTCAATGATTTTGCAATGTTGGAGAAATTAGGTATAAATCTTCTGTAATATCCAGTTAGTCCCAAAAACTGTTTGATATTTTTCACTTTTTTTGGTCGTGGAAATTTCGATACGGCTTCGATTTTCTTTGGATCGGGTTTTACGCCATCTTCACTAATTATATGTCCTAAATAATTTACTTCATGTCGTAAAAACTCGCATTTGTCGGGCTGTAATCGTAATTTAGCTTTCCTTAGTCTTTCCATTAACTTGTTAAATTTAATTTCGTGTTCTTGGAGAGACCTCGAATAAATCACTATATCATCCAGATAGACGAATAGTTCTATTCCTTGCAGTCCAGATAACACTGAGTTCATTGAGCGTTGAAATGTTGCTGGAGCATTTTTTAATCCAAAGAGCATTCTTTTGAATTGAAAGTGTCCGTACGGTGTCGAAAATGCAGTTGTGTGGGCGTCCTCCTGTGACATACGGATCTGGTGAAAGCCTGATGCCAAGTCAAACGTAGAAAAATATTTTGCACTTCCTAATTGATTCAGTATTTCCGTAATGTTGGGGAGCGGATAAGCATCGCTGATAGTTTTATCATTCAATTTCCTATAATCGATAACTAATCTCCAACGTTTGTTTTCTTGCGAATCGGGTTTTTTCGGTACAATCCATAGCGGAGAATTGTATGGAGATATCGATGGTTCCACGACGTCTGTGTCTAGTAATTCTTGGATTTGACGATTTATCTCTTCTCGATGTACGGGTGAGTACCGGTACTGTTTAACATTAATCGGTATCTCGTCTGTAGTAATAATTTCATGCTGTAAGATATCTGTTCCTTCCAACGTCTCGCCTGGAAGATGAAATCTGTCTTCATTCTTCTGGATTAATTCTTCGACGTTTTTCCTTTCTTCTTCGTTTAAATGTTCGAGCTGTAATAATTCGATTATTTTACCGAATCTGCTTTCTTTTGATTTTGAAATTGTATTGCACATCATGCTAGGGAGCGAGGTGAGATTTTCAAATTCTTTGATTACCATTGTAGGTGTGGTAAATTCGTAGTCTCTCGATGTGGTATTTATTATTCTTAGGTAACCTCGTCCCTTATGGTTTTTCACAATCGCGTTTCCGAAATAGACTCCCTTAATCGGTTCGATTTTTGGAATAAATCCCTCGTTTGCCTCCGGATTTGCAATGTTGATTGAACATGGTACCGAACTCCGTTTCGGCACGATTATCTTTTCTCTCGTATCGAAGGGAATATAAATGTTTCTCCATTTGATATGCTTTTTCTCCTAATCCAGACGAGCTTTACATCCTGCGAAAAATTCGGATCCTAAAATTCCGTCCTGATCGATCAGCAATGAGTCATCAACTACGTGAAAAGTAACTGGATGGCCCGCAACCTGTATTACTGTCTGCCCTAGGGAGATCAGGCTCGTTGCCGCAATTCCTCGAACTTCTATTGATTCTTGCTCGTTGATGATTGCTGAATCGGGTAAGGCAGGTTTCTTGATGATATTAATTTCTGATCCGGAGTCTAGTGATAAATTTGTCTTAGTTTTTAAATCTGGGGAGACTATTCGTGCAGTTGGAGTATTTGGAGGCTCGTTTAAGTTTATTGAAATAATCCGGAGAGGTCGTCGTCCGAATCTAAGTCCGACTTTTGGTGATTCTTCTCTGTTTTTCCGTGGGTTTCCTTCCCCATCGGTTGTCGATTCTCCAGATTTCTTGATTGTTCTTGAACACGACTGGACGATGATTTTACCGGAGTGTTCGTCGGTCTTGCGGGGGTCGTTTGTTGCGTTCGGTTGGTTGCCGTCGGTGCCGGTCTTCTCGTTGTAGTTTGTACCACTGAGCGATTTATAGCATTGCTCAGGTTCGCCCCCTTCCCCTCGAAGGATGCGTTTGGTTTCCCGATTGTCTCGAAGCATAGGGTATGATTATTCCAGCATCTACTCGGGCTTTAAATTTGTAGCAATCTTTTACCAAATGCCCAGGTTTTTTACAATAGTTACATGCGATAATATTTTGTCTCGAAGCGTTTGAATAATTCTGCGATGGAGGTCGATCTTGGCGGTTGTTCCCATCGATATTGCGGTTGTTGTTATAGTTGTTGTTGTTGTTGTTAGGGCGAACGCCGTTCTGGTTATAATTGCTTGGGAATCCTGGTCGTTGAAGTCGCGATCTATTATTTGCTTGTTTCAATTCTTTTGTCGCTCTCACGGCTTGACAGAACGCGTCATCTAAAGATTGATATCCGGCTAGTTTCACTCGCAAAGAAGGACTCGGAAATCCTTTAACAAATGCTTCTCTCGTATCCTAATCTATAGTATTTTGAATATCCGCTGGTATGGTACCGAATCCACATCTTTCCCCATCCATTATAGCAAGCCTGAGATTTCTAACGCGGTCTACGTAGTCTAATATATTTTCTCCCGGTCGTTGAAATACCGTTGCCAATTCTCCTTTATATTCATTAACTGTTTTTCTCGGACCGAACATATTTTTTAATTTATTTCCGAATTCGTTCAGAGTCAACACTACGCTGTCTTCTACGGCGAGAAACGCATGTCCGCGAAGTTTATTCATCAATAATTTCACTAAATGAGGTTCTTGATTTCTTGGCACCATATTTCGGGCTCGTTCGCATGCCCTTAAAAATTGAAATATCGACGGTCGGTGGCCATCGAACACTGGCACTGTCTCGATCGCGTCTTTTAGCTTAATCGGTTGCGAATTAGTATCTACCGGTCTTATTTCTCGCGGAATTGTTGGCGTTGATGTTGGAATTTCGGTTTCTCTCGATTCCCTACTTATACGCACATCATCCTCTAATTTAGTAAGTCTTACGCTTATGTCCGTTAATACGCGAAAATTTTCATCCCACATCCTCAATCTTTCTGCCAACATCAAGAGCGTGTCCTCGTTCAGTGAGTCTCGTGCGACAGCCATGTTTTCTCGAATTTAAATATATATATATATATGTCGGGGTTGGACTGGAGTCTTGGGCGCGTGACAATTCTTCACGTGGACTGGCCATTGTTTCACACAGCGGAGATTTTATCTACACGTGTATACGCGAATATCACAAAGCTTAACGAACGATAAGACTGATGAGTAATAAGTTCGACAGTAGCAAAGTCGGTGAATAATAAATTACACGAATAATAAGATTAACGGATAATGAATTTACGAACACTATTAATAATGTCTTTGGCTTCAAACGAATCCACTGTCACGTCGGAGATACAAGAAATCGCGAAATTAACAGATCGCTGGTAATTTCCTCGCGTCCCAGTTCGAACGAAATAATTCTTTCACGAATAGGGTGAAGAAAATTAAACTTCGTATATGAAAATGGACTTTTATTATATGAATCCAACAGAGTGACGGTTCAAAGCGTTACAACAAAAAATGAACAGAAAGAGCTCTAGTACTGACTTGGGAGGGTTTTTTATATCAACTGCTTAGTTCCTGTGGTGGGGTGATCGCTGGGAGCCGGTCGCAAAGGTATGCTGCTACTGCTTAGTTACAATTTTTGATGACTATGGTATGCAAAGAATGTGATTATCCTAGCGCTGTATTCCGAGACGCCTGTGACATTCCCCCCTCTTTAGCTTCGCTTTGCTCCGCTAAAGCGTAGGGCTCTGGTGGGGCTTGCAAGTTGAATGATCCCCTGATCTTCGTCTTCGGTGATATTTTGGAAGGTGACCGTCTTTGGTACTGTTGATGTTTGATCGATTCTGTTTACGCGAGCGGTAGGGCAGAGTATTTTGATACATAAATTTTTAGGAAGTAGACATTTGAAAAATTTACATTTGTATATTACATATATTGTTCCTAGTCCTAGGGCTACGATTCCTAATATTTGTAGTGTGGATATACCATATTCTTTCAGTGAATTTATGCGTCGCTGAAATTGCAGGGTACTGATTTGTGTTTGTAATGTATCGAGGTTGGCTTTATATCGGTTAAAATTGTGAGTTACCTTTGGAGCTGTTTCTAATATTTTCTCTAATATTGGAACGTCTGTTTCTTCGAAGCTGTATATACTATTTTTAAATTTGGTTTTGTAAGAAATATTTTTATGTGATCCTCCTATTTTCATGATATTATGATCGTATGCGATTATGCACCCGGTTTTACTGCTAATTAAGCTTGGTTGTCTGATTTCTAAGATTTGATGTGTCTTACATAATACGTCGATTTGTACATTTTTCGTAGGAATAATAATATAATGGTTTTCCGTCTGCAAAGGTACGAACGTCAATTCTTCCAGCTTGAAGACAGCAGTCGGGCAAGTTTTGACTGTCTGTTGATTATTAATTAATTCTGATTTGCATTTAGGTGAATTGATTCTATTGTGACTCGGTTGAGTTCTTTTACAAATGTGGATGATTGCTGTACGTTTACAATATTTATTTAAGTAGTGACTATCGGCAAAGGTGTATTGTTCTGAGTTGGTTAGTATTAAGTCAGTTTCTATTACAGGCGCAATGAATACAGAGTTTTGTTTGGAAGGTATTGGATAAATTTTAGTTATTTTCCATTCATTGTTTTCCAAAAGCGGCACAGTTATTGTATATATAAGTTTGTTATCCCTTATCCATATCTTTAGTTTACTTAGATCTAGAATTAGTTGAAAGTTTTGAACTGAAGGTTCGATATGGTTAGTCATAAAGTTTTGTCTCGTTATTTGGTTAAGTGTTTTTAAGAATTTTTCAGGTTCTATAATTGGTGGGTTTATAATTCCTTGTTTCCCTAACATGACAGTGTTAAAAATTTCGTCGATGTTAATATGGAGTTCCGATATGGTAGATTCAGTTTGAATTAGTAGGGAGACTAATATTTCGTTTTTTTTCGTTGTGATTTTCAATCTTGTGTATATCGTTGGCTAAGTTTTCAATTTGGTTTGTTTTGGTGTCGTCTAGCACGCGTTTGATAAGTGCGGTTTGGTTACTAAGGATTGTTTTTATTTTGTTGTTGGAATCAAATAATGTATCGATGTTTTTGTTAATGAGTTCTAGATCTTTTTCGTCGAGAGTTCCGAATAAGGTTTTGGATACTGAGCCTACGACATTGAGCAATCCGCGTTTGCTTCTATAACGCAATAATAATTTGAGTTGCCGAGTCAGGTTTTGAAGATTTTTGTACTTAAATTTTAGGCTGCTTATTTCTGGTATGTAAGCGCAAGATGGTTTACATTGACTGTCTATTAAATCTATTACGTGTTGTAATCTGTTAACTTGATCAATCGGATTGTTAATGCCTACTATAAGGGTGATATCTATTTGTTCGTTGTACAGATAGCAATCGTCGATGTGTTCCAAGAATATGTTAGCGTAATTTAGCGGTTTTACTACTAGATCGCCTTTAATGTACTCGAGTGTTATAATGATCCATGTTATGGTCTTCTTCCTGAAAGATAGGGTTTTAGCCTGTTACCGTGGATTCTTTGAGTATGACCGCTGGAATATTCGACAAGATAGGTGGGTGGATTGGATGAGAGGATTTCTGCAGGTCCTAGCCATTCGTGGTCTAGTTTGTTAGTTTTGTGATCGTTATGTACCCATTCTTTATCTTTTACTCGGAATATCGTCTGTGTTTTAATAATTTTCCGTACTTGATCTCTCTGATATCGTTTTTTGTTAGATTCGGTAATTCGTCTTGCTTTAGCTATATAGGCGTTGTGCCGATTTTTCCAGAGGTTAAACAGTTGTTCTCTAGTTAGGCTAGGAGTGGTTGATATTGAGGATGGCATGTTAGCTTGTCGTCCAAATGTTAATTCGAATGGGGTATGTCCGGTCGTCTCGTGTACTGAAGTATTATACCCCATGCATATTAATTTTAAGTTTTCGTCCCAATCGTTTTGTCGGTCGGTCGTACAAGTTCGAATAAGATCTTTTACTACAGCATGTGTTCGTTCGAGGGATTCGTTAGATTGCGGGTGGAAAGAAGTGGTTTTTATGTGTCGAATTTTGAAAGCCTCTTCAAATGTATCCATCAGTTTACATACAAAATTTCGTCCCATGTCCGTGAGAATACTTTTAGGTGCGGAAAATATGTACACATAGTGATCCAAAAGTTCGTTAATGATCGAGATGGCTGTTTGGTCTTTTAAGGGTATGAGGATGAGATATTTGGTTAATTGATCTTGGATAGACAGGATAAATTGATTGCCCCGTTTGGTTTTGGTGAGAGGTCCGAATATGTCCATTGCGATTTTGTCATTAGGATTAAGGGGTGTGTCAGTTATTATAGGTTGTTCTTTGGCCCTGATACGGTTTAATTTTTCTCGTTGGCAGGTTTCGCAGTTTTGTATAAATTCTGTGACGTCTTGCTCTAGGTTTGTCCAGTGATGGTGTTCTTGTATTCGTTTCATGGTGCTGTGTATACCTAAGTGTCCTACTATTTCGTTATGATTCTCGCGTAGTATAGTTTGTTTTTGTTCGTTATCGCAGTCTACTGGCGGATCTTGTCCCAATACCAGTTTAATTTGAGGGAATCTGGTTGTTAGAAACCTTAACATGAGTTGAATGTTTACTTTTTCTAATGTGCTGAAGCTATTATCGTTTATTCCTATATGCAAGTATCCAGTCTGGTTAATAAAATGTTTAGTTAATTGATGCAACCAGTGCTGTTCGTTAAAGTCTCCTAATTCGGTCTTCGTAATTTATTTGAAGTGTGGTCTGTTAGGTTTTTGAGTTATTGGAGCTGGGGTGATATTTGTTTTCCAGTCGATATATTCGTCATAATAGTTCGGGTTTTCTAGACCGGATTGGATTTCTTCATTGGTGATAGGATATAGTCGGGATAGAGCGTCTGCAGCTGTATTTTCCTTTCCTTTTTTGTATTCTATTTCATAATCATACTCCTCGAGTCTCAAGCGCCATCGCATGAGTCTCGATGAGGGATCCTTAACATTTCTTAACCATTTTAAAGCTTGATGATCACTTTGAATCTTAAATTTTCTACCAAGTAAATATTGCCTTAGTCTTTTGATTGACCATACTATTGCTAGTAACTCTTTTTCGGTTGTGGAATAGTTGCTCTCAGGAGGGTTCAAGGTTCGGGATATATAACAGCATGGATGTCCGTCTTGGGAGAGTATTGTTCCTAACCCTTCGTTACTTGTGTCTGTCGTTAATGTGAATGTTTTGTCAAAGTCTGGATATGGTAGTACAGGAGCTTCACAGAGTTTTTGTTTCAGTGTGTCAAATGCAAGCTGTTGTTTATCAGTCCAGTGGAATGGAGTGTCTTTCTTTGTGAGGTCAGTCAGTGGTTTCGCGATTTTAGAAAAATTGCGTATAAATTTTCTGTAATACCCAACGAGTCCTAAGAATGATTTTATGTGAGTCGCGGTTTTTGGTATTTTTAAATCTTTCACGGCCTGAATCTTTTTGGGATTGGGTTTTACTCCTTCTTTCGTTACTACATGTCCTAAATATTCTAACTCTGGTTTCAAAAATTCGCATTTGTCCGGTTGTACCTTTAACCCTAGGTTTTGTAATCTGTCTAATACGATAGCTAGATTTCGATTGTGTTCTTGGATGGTGCTTCCGAATATTATGATATCGTCTAGGTATACGAAACAGTTATTTCCTACTAATCCCCGTAGCGCGGTATCCATCATGCGTTGGAACGTTGCCGGTGCGTTTTTGAGTCCGAAAGGCATGCGATTATAGTGAAAATGACCTTGTGGACTTGAAAATGCAGTATATTTTTTAGATTTTTGTTCCATGGGTATCTGGTGAAATCCTGACGAGAGGTCCAGGGCTGAGAAAAATTTAGCTTTGCCTAAGTGATCGAGTATTTCGTCCGAATTCGGTAAAGGGTACGCGTCTTGATCTGTTTGCTCGTTTAATTTTCTAAAATCTATAACAATCCTCCATTTTTGTTTACCTGATGCGTCTAATTTCTTTGGAACTACCCAAATTGGTGCGTTATATGGACTGTCCGATGGTTCTATGATACGTTTGTTTAGCATGTCGTTGATTTGAGTCTCAATTTCTTTTTTATGACATTCAGGCGGTCTGTAAGATTTGATGTTTATAGGTTTATCTGTTTTGAGTGTGATTGTATGTTCGGTTAAATTAGTGCATGGTAGTGAGTCTGTTTCCATGTTAAAAACGTTTAGGTAGTGGATAAGGATTTTCTCAAGGGGTTCTCGAAGTTCTGGATCAATATGTTTGGTACGTATTACTTGTGCGAATTTATTAATTCGGCTTAGTTTATCGGGTTTCTCTATTTCGTTTGTAATGTGACAGATTTGCTTACCAGTGTTGATAAAACATACTGTTGTGGGCTTTCCTTCGATGTATTGGGTTGAAGTTAAAGTTTCACCTGGTCCTATCTTGCTATCGGTTTTCTGGAATGGCAATATAATTTCGTCTAAGGTTAGTTTATTATTAGTGACGCTGTATTGATACTTTGTAAGAAATGGGAGCCCGATTATTCCGTCTTCGATTAGAGGAAAGTTGTTAGGGACTACGTGGAATTGATGATTTTTCTTGAGCATTGTTATATTGCAAATTTTGTTAGTGGTATGTTTGTCATTTCCCATTAGGAAGGTCTTTGGGTTAGAGGTTTGGACATTTAGTGAGGCTTTTTCTTTTATAAGGTTGATTCCTGCTCCGGTGTCGATGAGGAATCTGGCTCTTCCTCCGTCTCTTCGTTGTAGTACGATTGATAGTAATCTTCCGGTGGTGGTACAGTTGACTCTAGGTAAACTTCCTCTGGATTCTCCGTTGTTTGGTTTACTCGAGGTGGAATCTTTCCGTGGTTGCCTAATGGAAAATTTCGAGAGTAGCACATCTTGGCTGTATGTCCGATTCGCGAGCACTTGGAACATTTTAGTTTCATTCGGTCATCTGGCGGTTGGTTAAAAACTCGTGGTTGTAGATCGGTAGCTCTTCGTTTAGGTATGGGCGGAGTGTTCTTTGATTGATTCTGACGGTGGGCAACGCGATTTGATTTTCGTAACCATTGTTCTCTATCAACTGCTAGTTGTTGGGCAAGATTCAGGTTCTTTGGATCGCTGGCTACTACCATCTGTCCTATTTCGTATCGTAAGTTGAGCAGATATGTTTTAAGTGCCTCGCGTTCTTCAATGTCTATAGCTACGCGTCGTTCAGTCGGTGTGCGGTTTTCGTGTTGAACTGCGTAATTTAATTCGTTGAGCTATTGTCGGAATCTGGAGTTGAAAGATTGTACACTTTCTGTTGCTCCTTGTTTTAAATTCTTTAACTTGTCCCTACAATTGCTAATAGTTGTTGGTGTTAATACGTGCTGTCTTAAGCATGAATATAAGTCTTCGAACGACTTAATTTTTAGATATCGTATGTTTCGTTTCGCGTTGTCGGTAATCCTTTCGATTAATATGAGGTCTAATAATAACTCTCTGTCACTTGCCTTGCACCTAGATCTTGCTTTGCGGACCGATAAGATAAAATCTTCAACGCCTACGTCATCTCGACCCCGTAGTGTCTTGACAGTTCGTATGGCCTTATCTGCTTTGAGGCCTTGATCCTCGTTGTAGTTGTTTTTTAGTTTAATCGCGGCGTGGCTAGATGTGGCTCATCTTTGTGAAGTGTTCGGTCCGTCAATTTCGTCATCCGTTACGTTGTCAGCAGCGGTTTCTAGATGGACGTTTGTTTGCGACTGGTCGGTCTCGGTGTCGTATTTTATTTCCCTGGTTTTTGCAAGATCGCGTATTTCTTTAGAACGGTTCCTATCGCTAGTTTCCGTAAATTCCTTTATCTTTTTAATATTTTGATCGATGTTATTTCTAAAGCTTTTAAACTCGTGGGTTAGGCTTTGAAATTGTTCAATCAGGGTAGCGATTAGCTCGTTTTGTTTTGCCGTACTCATGTCAGTTGGATTCATCTTGATAGATACGATATTTTCAGAAGAGTCACTATCTTCAGAACGTATTTCGGGTTTACGGTTTCGCTAATATACGAAAGCCAGCTTACCGAGATTCTTTGTAGATCCTTCTTTTGATCAAGGAGGTGACCGTGGTCCTTCGCTGTAGAATGCGTAGAGTTCCCGTTGAAGTTTCCTCTTGATGCGGTGAATGGATCCTGGCAAGGATCGCCAATTTGTCACGTCGGAGATACAAGAAATCGCGAAATTAACAGATCGCCGGTAATTTCCTCGCGTCCCAGTTCGAACGAAATAATTCTTTCACGAATAGGGTGAAGAAAATTAAACTTCGTATATGAAAATGGACTTTTATTATATGAATCCAACAGAGTGACGGTTCAAAGTGTTACAACAAAAAATGAACAGAAAGAGCTCTAGTACTGACATGGGAGGGTTTTTTATATCAACTGCTTAGTTCCTGTGATGGGGTGATCGCTGGGAGCCGGTCGCAAAGGTATGCTGCTACTGCTTAGTTACAATTTTTGATGACTATGGTATGCAAAGAATGTGATTATCCTAGCGCTGTATTCCGAGACTCCTGTGACACCACGGTCGACGGGATAACTCTTTACTAAGCGTATACCAATCTTAGGCGCAAAGCACAATCGCTAAAAAAAAACGCACGATATGTCGCTCTCCAAGGCAATCGCAAGAATGCCAGCCTCGTGGAGACTTTTTCGCTGTACGATCGCATCCGTTTTTCCAGACTCGTCTGGAAACATCGAGAAAATTCCAGATGCTGCTGCCAGGCAGCTTCCGGCCGAAGCTTGACTACTAACACACGCACGTCTCGTTGTATCGGCACCTCCGAGGTAACCTCACATGTGGCTGGGCCCGCTCTCGAGGCCATCACAACCACATTTTTCGTAAAACCCATACAACCACTGCAGACCTCCGTTAGACAAAACGTCCGTCCCGTGACCGTGGCTACGTTCGGCGACTAGTTGTCGCCTTGAACCAAGCTCATTATCGCAACTGCAAATGGTTTAACTCACAATGATTTATAACGACTAAAGATTTATGAAGACCGCTTTAATTTTATAAAGATTTATAAACGTTAAGGGTTTACACAGACAATGCTTGACATTTTTCTAACGAACTCCAAAGGGGAGGGCCCGGTATCATTTCATCTCCGACATATATATTTTCTGTCAATAATTGTAAAACTTTAATCCTCTATGGAGCGTATCCCACTGGTTATACCAACTTTAATCCTCCGTGGAGCGTATCCCACCGCTGCCACCAAAAACTTTTTATTCTAACTGTTACGATTATACTGCTTATATGTTTTATTATTATTATTATTTATTAATTACGTTTGCCGCTAGTTTAATCGAAACAAGAAAAAGGGAATGATTGTGTTTGAAATATGAATTTAAATTTCCGATCAATACGGTAGTTGCTGCCACCAGAAATAGTCTAAGGACTATTTAAAAAAAATTTTTCTATTATTATTATTATTTTTCCTCTTCCACTAAGAGTATTAGTGTGTGATGGGTATTGTTCGTCTATGGTGTCTTTGGTAACAACTAGATTGAATTCCCAGTCTGGAAGTGCATTTGTAGCACCTTCTTGGCTGTAGGAAAACAAATCTTTGTACCTTCGTCTGTCGTGGTTTTTCCTGAACTTAGTAAAAGTTTTATCCGCTAATTTACGTTTAATGGGTAGCGTGAACTAGCGTTTAATGAAACTGGCAAATGAATTCCACCTTTTGGCTAACCTGCTATGCGCAGGAGTACTGGCACGGGAGAGGATTAAAGTTGGTCGGAATAAATACTCGATTTTGATATACAAGATTTATTTAGGTTTGAATATCGACAAATAACGATTTCATTCAAGTATACTGTATTATAATGGTTGTTATATGTTTATATATGCATAATTATGTTACAAGTTTCTATTCGCTTTGATCTTATTATATTACCAGATGAGTACTTTCTACGTCAAAAGTTTATTTTAATTCGATTGGTTATTGACAGAATTTATCTTTCGGAATTTCGAATGTTCAGAGTCACAATGGTTTGTAATGGTTGCTATTGCACGATATACATATATAATAATGAGTATCGGGAAAAGGGACGTGCCTGACCATGGGTTATACCTGACGCCCATTACAATATCGGGGTAATTAAAGGGGATCCACCTGACAATGGGTTATACCTGAGGCCCATTACAACGTCAAGGTAATTAAAGGGGATCTACCTGCTAATGGATTACACCGATAGCCCATTACAACATCGGGGTAAATAAGGGCGATTTGTTTAGGAATGAGTCAGGCACATCTGGGGGTTAGAGAAGGGGTAGGTCAGGCGAGGAGAGGATGTTAAGGAGTCAATCGGGAGAGGTTAAAGAGTCGAGGAGAATCAGGGAGTCGATCAGAAGTTGAGGAGTCGAGCAGAGGTGAAGGAGTCGAGCAGAGGTGAAGGAGTCGATCAGCAGTTGAGGAGTCGAAAGGAAGACGAAAGGAAGACGTTAAGCTGTGAAATTGTGGTGAAGCAGTGGAAGACGGACAGAGGACGTTAAGCAGTGCAGTTGTAGAAGACGGAAGTGAATTGTAGTCAGCTGTATGTTTGAGTATTGCTTAAACGAATAAACAAACTTAACTCTCCATATTCCATCATTTCCTTGTCCTTGCTCTAAGTTACTACAATAATGTTAGAGACAATAGAGCATACAATTTTTCGTATTGATGAATTCAATAGATCTTAAACTTTCGCCATTAAATACAAATTTATCTCTACGCTTCTTTTCTTCTCTTTTGATTTCGGCCGCTAACAGTCGTTTGTACCAACGTTCTGCTCGCTTTTTACTGAGGTGATTATATTTTATTATATTTGATAATTTCGATCGTCGATTGTGACTGTCGAAGAATAATTTTATTTCGATGTCGAATATTGTACAGCCCCGAAATTAACAGAGAAGAAAGTATGCAAAATTGAAATTCTCACCTTAGGTGTACGTATGAGGTCGATCGCTTCCCGATGTACAGCTTGTTGGTCGGTCGCACTTTACAACTCATATTTATTTAACTAATAGCGCAATGAGATTTACAACTTCGTAACTAATTCGATTTTAATTATGACTACTATTATTATTTATTATTATTTATTTTAGTCCATTACTTTTCGGTTTTGGACGACCACCGGTTTTACATCACTAATATTTACATTTATATTACATATACCTACATTACATATCTACTAGTTTCTCTTAATCTAACGATTGCACCTTATTCTCACTTATGTCTAATATTAACTGCCCCTTCTGTCTTTGGTTCCTTCTTTGGTCTGTTCCTTTCTGTTCCTCCTCCTCTTCCTCCCTAACTCTTCTACTCTCTAATATTGCTTTAAGAATTGTGACTACTAGTTGATAGATAGTTAACGATTGGTTAACGGACTGAAGTATGGAACCTTTCGGTTAACAAATTATAACTTTAGGAGTTAGATTCTTGTGGACCTTTTTTCGCAATGTTAGAAACTATACAATAGCCCGACGGCGCGGTGACGAATAATGACTTATTGACAACTGGATTATACTAGCACTGACACTTGATTTTTTTTTTTTTTTTTTTTTTTGACAGAGAGTCGACGTAAACGGATGGACTTCCGGATGACCAAAAGGCTTTTGTTCTGATTACTACCCTTTATTTATATCTTCCTTAATTGTCACGTGATGGGTTGCTCCCGTGGGAATCGCAATGTTTTTGTCCAAGTTTCCCATCGGTCGTACGTGACACAATGTGGATACTGTAATCGTTTGTCTTCTGCTGAAGTTGCGCCTGCGATGTTTCTGGAGTCTTTCGTGCTGATGCTAGTGGGAACGCTCGAGATACCTTGGGTATGCGTCCTTGATCTCTTAGTTTTCTCACTGACACTGCGTGAGAAGACGTCGCCTGATTGTCTCACTGAATGTCGTGGTGAGGCGGTCGCGCGTGCAGAGCGGTGCACGCCAGTGGCTGTCCCATTGTTCCGCCGGATGTTGATCGTGTAGCACGTGTAGGATGCTCTATTATGTTCCCCAGAAACTATTAGAATTTCAATGGCAAGTTTTTAGGTTAGTTTTTCCTTTTATGTAATAATTTAAAGTAATGAGTGATTTTGATTATTCAATATTTTGCATGATTGGTAGTGTCGATTTTGTTTACTGCATTTTCATGTTTTCTTTTATGAATACAGGTTATATTGGGTCATGGATTCTGATGTGTCTGGAGCTGTAGAAGTATGTATCATTTTAATTTGTTTTGATTTTATCCTGTTTCGTATTGTTGTTTGTTTTCTTAAACTTGTGTGCTTTATTTCAGAAGAAAAGAAATAGAGGGAGGCGTTGGATAATGGATTGGAGGCATCGTCGTCAGAGACTCCCACGCAGACTGTCCTATGTCCTTGTTTTCTCGTATTCAATTTAATCCCTTTTTTTTTCTTTTTGGTTTGTTTTTATTCGCTGCATATGATGTTTCGGCACAAAAAGAAGGAGTGTTGTAAAGAATCCGTGAGTGGCCCCAGAAGATGCAGTCATTGTGTGTTGTGAGCAGGAACAAAGAGTCCAGTTTATTGTGACATTTGTGTTGTGTTTAGTTATTTTATTTATCCATTTATTTCTTGTATTTGTTAATACAATATAACATGTATTCTTGTCCCTTTTTCCTAACAATTACCCTATAGTTATTTTATTTTGGATTCATTAGGTGAGTTCGCAGTTCATTCAGTTTATTAATTAGTTGCTTTATAATTTCTCCTTTTTCTTGTTGATTGATTAAAATGTGTCTTCCATTTATTCCCTTTGCTATTATGTGGTATATAATTATTTTAACTTCTATTCGATTTACTAATTGATTTGTTTTGCATTTGTGTATTCCATCTTCGTTAATTAATAGCAGTATATATTCCTGTCGTCGGATATAATTGTTCTTGTTCTGGATTGATTTGCACCTCGCTCGGGTTGTTAGTAGCTATAGGTTATGTTATATTCTTTATATTTACTACTTCGTTGGAGTATCTATTTCTATTTTATTATTTACCGTCGTATGTTAATCATATATATATATGTCGGAGATGAAAAGAATACCGGGCCCTCCCCTTTGGAATTCGTTAGAAAAAAATGTTAAGCATTGTCTGTGTAAACCCTTAACGTTTATAAATTTTTGTAAATTAAAGCGGTCTTCATAAATCCTCAGTTGTTATAAATCATTGTGAGTTAAACCGATTGCACTTGCGATAATGAGCTTGGGTTCAAGGCGGCAACTAGTCGCCGAACGTAGCCGCGGTCACGGGACGGACGCTTTGTCTAACGGAGGTCTGGAACAGTTGTATGGGTTTTACGAAAATGTGGTTGTGATGGCCTCGAGAGCGGGCCTAGCCACATGTGAGGTTACCTCGGAGGTGTCGATACAACGAGACGTGCGTGTGTTAGTAGTCAAACTTCGGCCGGAAGCTGCCGGAGAGCAGCATCTGGAATTTTCTCGATGTTTCCAGACGAGTCTGGAAAAACGGATGCGACGGTATAGCGAAAAGGTCTCCACGAGGCTGGCATTCTTACGATTGCCTTGGAGGGCGACACATCGTGCGTTTTCTTTAGCGATCGTGCCTTGCGCCTAAGATTGATATACGCTTAGTAAGAGTTATCCCGTCGACCGTGGATTCGTTTGAAGCCCAAACATTATCGATAGTGTTTATAAAGTTCATTATTCGTTGAGCCTTGTGATATCCGCGTCTACACGTGCAAACAAAAAAGATCTCCGCCGCACGAAACGATGGCCAGTCCACGTGAAGAATCGACATGCGCCCAAGATTCAAATCTCAACCCGACATATATATATATGTGTGTGTGTGTGTGTGTGTGTGTGTGTATATATGTCGGAGATGAAAAGACATCGGGCCTCCCTGTTGGAATTCTTAGGAAAAACAGAGACAATGAGCTTGAGTTCGAGGCGCCAGACAGGGCGCCGAGCGTAGCCGCGGTCACGGGACGGATGTTTTGTCTAGTGCAAGTGTAGAATTGCATGGCCCTCCTTAGGAGGAGATAGTGGTGTCAGTGCTCTGCAGTGCGCATTTCAACGGCCTCTGCCCCGTGGCTTGCCACACGCAGACCCTATTCTTCGGGCAAGACGATTGCCAGATGTCGATGCAACTTCACAGGACATTTAGTTAACTAAGGTCCTCCAAACGAACAAACAGTCTTTATCCTAACAGTCCCCAAGTCTACCATCCGCTACGGGAAGATATGGGAAATCTGTTTTGCCTCACGGGCGACGCTTCCCGTTACCAACATTCTCTCAAGGGTGGCTGGCATCCTTTTCTAACCACCAACATAAAGATTGGCCAATTAACGGCAGCGTCCATTTCCCTCACTTTTTGGACAAGGGTTGTCCTCGACGAATCCGATGATCTCGCGCCTGGAGACACACCCCGTCATAGTTTACCTCTGCAGCATCACGATGACGGTGAGAGGCATTCTTGTATGATCTCGTCTGCGAGTGGGACGGCGTCTTTACGATCGGAGGATATTTCACGTTTGAGTACAGAGTTTGACTTAGACTTTTGAAGGGGGTCTAGTCGTTGTCCCGTTGGCCGCGGATTCGTTATCGAACTTAGGATCATTGCCATTAGTATCTCGAGCATCTAGTTACCACGGCTACCTGTCGAATTCTGTAGCGATCATATCCGTAAAAGCAGATGATTTCTGTATTGCGTACCCGCGATGGCTAATTCGAGAGAATATTCATTACACGCCCCTATCCCTAATCTTAATGTTAAATCCGACATATATATATATACAAAACTACGTTTCATTGATTTCGCTTAATCAAAGAATTTCCATTTTCGTTGCGTCGTGTGTTTGTTTTGGAGTGTGCGAACTGTCACTCGTGTTGTTCTCATATTACGATTTTTCTGTTTTTCGTTACGGCACGTGTGGAGCGCGGGACGTGACAAAATCAGCGTTTAAACGTAGAAATATCTCCAGCAGGGAAGAAATTACAGTCAATTTCGTCGAATGACTGCGTGTTGCGAGCGGTTCGGCTTGTTTCGATGTTAAAACTTGCGTGCGTTACATTCGGCGTGTGAAATGGAGTAAAATACGCGTTTAAACGTCGAAATATCTCCAGCAGGAAAGAAATTACAGTCAATTTCGTCGAATGACTGCGTTTTGCGAGCGGTTCGGCTTGTTTCGATGGTAAAACCTTTGTGCGTTACATTCGGCGTGTGAAGTGGAGTAAAATTAGCGTTTAAACGTCGAAGTATCTCCAGCAGGAAAGAAATTACAGTCAATTTCGTCGAATGACTGCGTTTTGCGAGCCGCTGGGCTAGTTTCGATGCTAAAACTTGTGTGCGTTACATTCGGCGTGTGAAATGGAGTAAAATACGCGTTTAAACGTCGAAATATCTCCAGCAGGAAAGAAATTACAGTCAATTTCGTCGAATGACTGCGTTTTGCGAGCGGATCGGCTTGTTTCGATGCTAAAACTTGTGTGCGTTACATTCGGCGTGTGAAATGGAGTAAAATAAGCGTTCAAACGTCGAAATATCTCCAGCAGGAAAGAAATTACAGTCAATTTCGTAGAATGACCGCGTTTTGCGAGCGGTTCGGCTTGTTTCGATGCTAAAACTTGTGTGCGTTACATTCGGCGTGTGAAATGGAGTAAAATAAGCGTTTAAACGTCGAAATATCTCCAGCAGGAAAGAAATTACAGTCAATTTCGTCGAATGACTGCGTTTTGCGAGCGGTTCGGCTTGTTTCGATGCTAAAACTTGTGTGCGTTACATTCGGCGTGTGAAATGGAGTAAAATAAGCGTTTAAACGTCGAAATATCTCCAGCAGGAAAGAAATTACAGCCAATTTCGTCGAATGACTGCGTTTTGCGAGCGGTTCGGCTTGTTTCGATGGTAAAACCTTTGTGCGTTACATTCGGCGTGTGAAGTGGAGTAAAATGAGCGTTTAAACGTCGAAATATCTCCAGCAGGAAAGAAATTACAGTCAATTTCGTCGAATGACTGCGTTTTGCGAGCGGTTCGGCTTGTTTTGATGCTAAAACTTGTGTGCGTTACATTCGGCGTGTGAAATGGAGTAAAATACACGTTTAAACGTCGAAATATCTCCAGCAGGAAAGAAATTACAGTCAATTTCGTCGAATGACTGCGTGTTGCGAGCGGTTCGGTTTGTTTCGATGTTAAAACTTGCGTGCGTTGCATTCGGCGTGTGAAATGGAGTAAAATAAGCGTTTAAACGTCGAAATATCTCCAGCAGGAAAGAAATTACAGTCAATTTCGTCGAATGACTGCGTTTTGCGAGCGGTTCGGCTTGTTTCGATGCTAAAACTTGTGTGCGTTACATTCGGCGTGTGAAATGGAGTAAAATGAGCGTTTAAACGTCGAAATATCTCCAGCAGGAAAGAAATTACAGTCAATTTCGTCGAATGACTGCTTTTTGCGAGCGGTTCGGCTTGTTTCGATGTTAAAACTTGCGTGCGTTGCATTCGGCGTGTGAAATGGAGTAAAATGAGCGTTTAAACGTCGAAATATCGCCAGCAGGAAAGAAATTACAGCCAATTTCGTCAAATGACTGCGTTTTGCGAGCGGTTCGGCTTGTTTCGATGCTAAAACGTGTGTGTGTTACATTCGGCGTGTTAAATGGAGTAAAATAAGCGTTGAAACGTCGAAATATCTCCAGCAGGAAAGAAATTACAGTCAATTTCGTCGAATGACTGCTTTTTGCGAGCGGTTCGGCTTGTTTCGATGCTAAAACTTTTGTGCATTACATTCGGCGTGTGAAATGGAGTAAAATAAGCGTTTAAACGTCGAAATATCTCCAGCAGGAAAGAAATTACAGTCAATTTCGTCGAATGACTGCGTTTTGCGTGCGGTTCGGCTTGTTTCGATGCTAAAACTTGTGTGCATTACATTCGGCGTGTGAAATGGAGTAAAATAAGCGTTTAAACGTCGAAATATCTCCAGTAGGAAAGAAATTACAGTCAATTTCGTCGAATGACTGCGTTTTGCGAGCCGCTGGGCTAGTTTCGATGCTAAAACTTGTGTGCGTTACATTCGTCGTGTGAAATGGAGTAAAATAAGCGTTTAAACGTCGAAATATCTCCAGCAGGAAAGAAATTACAGCCAATTTCGTCGAATGACTGCGTTTTGCGAGCGGTTCGGCTTGTTTCGATGCTAAAACTTGTGTGCGTTACATTCGGCGTGTGAAATGGAGTAAAATAAGCGTTTAAACGTCGAAATATCCCCAGCAGGAAAGAAATTGCATTCAATTTCGGTCGAATGACTGCGTTTTGCGAGCCGCTGGGCTAGTTTCGATGCTAAAACTTGTGTGCGTTACATTCGGCGTGTGAAATGGAGTAAAATAAGCGTTTAAACGTCGAAATATCTCCAGCAGGAAAGAAATTACAGCCAATTTCGTCGAATGACTGCGTTTTGAGAGCGGTTCGGCTTGTTTCGATGCTAAAACTTGTGAGCGTTACATTCGGCGTGTGAAATGGAGTAAAATAAGCGTTTAAACGTCGAAATATCTCCAGCAGGAAAGAAATTACAGTCAATTTCGTCGAATGACTGCGTTTTGCGAACCGCTGGGCTAGTTTCGATGCTAAAACTTGTGTGCGTTACATTCGTCGTGTGATATGGAGTAAAATAAGCGTTTCAACGTCGAAATATCTCCAGCAGGAAAGAAATTACAGCCAATTTCGTCGAATGACTGCGTTTTGCGAGCGGTTCGGCTTGTTTCGATGCTAAAACTTGTGTGCATTACATTCGGCGTGTGAAATGGAGTAAAATAAGCGTTTAAACGTCGAAATATCTCCAACAGGAAAGAAATAACAGTCAATTTCGTCGAATGACTGCGTTTTGCGAGCGGTTCGGCTTGTTTCGATGCTAAAACTTGTGTGCGTTACATTCGGCGTGTGAAATGGAGTAAAATAAGCGTTTAAACGTCGAAATATC